>JAAGNO010005412.1:13390-28611 GCA_033439905.1 Ceryle rudis | reverse complement strand
CCCAGAATTCAGTTTGAGACAGTCCAACCTGGGGAAAAAAAAAAAAAAAAAGACGTGAAAGCAAGCAAGAAGGATTTCTGCAGATTCATTTAGGATGGACTCTGTACAATTTACATTCTTTTGTACTTTGATTTTCAAATGTCTCTCTCAACATTAGCCTTTGACTCCTTTAAAAGTCTGTCATAACAATTTGTAGTGTCCATAACAGCAAACTTGCTGTATGTATACCATTTGCAGCAGAGCAACAGAAACCCATTTCCTAATAATCCATCAATACAAGATGATGGAAAAGAATTTACAACAGTTGTTTGAGAAGTGAGGTATGCTGATTTTGTATTAATTTATATCATAACAAAACTGTATATGTTGAGAGGCCTTAAAAAGATTGTTATGGCAACAGAGAAGGAAGGATTTCTTCACAGTGATGAAACTGGTGCCACTTTGAGACATTCAGGTATTAAATCCACTTTTTTCATCACAGTTTAACAGTCCACTGGGCAACAAGCACTTTTTTTTTTTAAGCCAGAGAAATCAAACTGTAGTACTTGAAATGTAGCAGAATTTACTGAGAGCTTCCAAAATGAAGAGAGTAGAATCAATAAGACACTTCTGTACATTCATGGTACTAATGAAGCAAAGTCCAGTATTTCTATATCTATTTGTAACATCTTAGTTTACATATACACAGGATAAAACTGGTTGAATACGAAGTACTTTAAGTGTACTCCAGCGCACACAAACTTATACATACATACTCACACGCTTAAAATTCTCAGTCAGGACTTTAACATACTGTTCATCTCCAGAGGCAATATGCTCCTACAATATATCCTGAAGTATAAGGAACATTTCCGATTTACTCCCAACTGCTTACTGTAGCCAGTCAGACTGTTTAAAGCCTCCATAAGAACCATGAAAATTTTAAGTTTTAAGCTTCTAGAATTTTGCATTTTTAAATTTCAGGTAAGGGAACATTCTGGAATCATCAGATGCTGGATGAAAGGCAACTCTGTTGATAGAAGCTAAGACCCTCTAGAAATTCAGAACACTTAGAAACTTTATTCTTGCATCACCATCTAATGATCAGCCACAGTGACAGTGAGGCAGACACAGGTGAACCAAGAGTATTATGCGCAAATTACTCTGAAAATTGTTTTTGTAACATACTCTTAATTGGCCTAGGTACCTTCTCCTCCACCACCTTCTCAGCACTGCTAGTCATGCTATTGTTCCTTTTGGTTATTTTCCTTCCCTTCCCCACCTCAGTAAAACTTATCACCAATATTCCCTTCTCTTATTATTTCGGTATTTTGCAATCCTTCTCCTCTTACATCCCCATGAGCAGAGCAAATCCAATGCAAACAAAGCCACATACTAATCAGATATTTACTTCAATGTTTTACTACTTTTCTTCATTTTTTTTTTTATCTCTAATCTAGTACTTGAGACATGGAATACTATCTTAGGAGCTCACATGGTAAGAACCTGAATCATGTTTTGAAACCTATAGAACTACAGGAATATCAGCATTAAATAAAAAATTAACCAGTAATAAAACCCCTCAAAATTTCAATTATAATCAGATCATAAAAGAACCCCTGTATGCCGCCAGGTGCTCTAGTCAAGAGGCTCTTCAATCAAGGAAGCACAATCTTTATTTTGCCATAGCTGCCTATAAATCCAAAAGGGAGATGTAAACATACATACACTAGACTAAACAATGGCTAAATAGCAGCCACTATTCACTCCCCCACTCACACATACCATGCAAGTCTGTGGGAAAAAACTTACAATTGAAGCTGAGGAGCTCAAGTAAAGTTTTCCGAAAATAACCCAGAGCTGACAAGCTAGCAGGAGGGCCTGGATGGTTTCAAGACACAGTTTTTAACCTTGGACTACTTTTTTGTTTGTTTGTTGTGGTTTTTTTTTTTTTTTTTAAACAAAGATTTACATCCAATCCTTGGCTAAATTACTTATAAATTAACCAAATTAATTACTGAGTGGATAAGCAAGATACTGGGCAAGACAGAGTGAATGTCAGCCAGCCAATACAGTCTATGTTGTTTTAAACAAATACATCAGTGCTGGATTCAACAGATATGTAGGGCACAAACACATTAAAAGACTTAAAAAAAAAATTTCTTCCAGAACACTGAATAATAGCATGTACATTGAAATTTTGGTTTTCTAGAGCATAACAAAAGTTATCAACTGCTGAAAATAACATTTCTGCCAGCTTTGATTTTTGTTTTCATACATTGTTTCTTGCACTCAGGTACTGATATCTGTAACCATGCATGCAATTTTCTGTAAATGATTTGATTGCTCTCAGAAATAATGCTTACATACATAGAAACTATTGAAGACTCATTTGTGTAGTAATGAGAGCTCCCAGTCTGCAAAATTTGAAAGACAGTTTTTGAAAGCTCTGGAAATGATGAAATCTACCTGGGCGCACAGATACATAGCCAACTTGTTGACATTCTTGTTTTCTAGTGCTGAAGAAGGGTATAATAAAGGAAGTATTAATACAGACTTCCATGGAGTAAAAAAAAAAAGAGCAAAGTAAGCTGGGTAAAGTCTACGTTCACTCAGCTTTACACATTGTGTTTAAAAACAACTAACTTCTGTATTTTTCTAAGCACAGGTAAGCATGATGTGTATGTGTCCTCATATACTTTAGAACTATTTTTGGATACCACTGTCACTGTGTTTAACTTTCAAAATCCTAGACATGGAGAAGTTTAGAGCTTTTTCTATTAACGGTCCCATATTTTAAGTTAATGTACTGCATCTCATATTCTGCAAAATATAAAACCATCACAGATGTGAGTTAAGAACTAGTTCCAAAACAAAAAGGAAACTTTTTAATTAAGGAAACATTGACTTTTATGGCTGCAAATCATAAGAGCATTTTACTAAATGCTTAGCCTGTAGATTATGCTTCTTTAATTCACAGATTGACTGTACGAGGTCACCTTTGAGTAATGGAAATCTCTGTTTAAACATTTTTTTGGCAATGGGCACAAAGCATTAGATCTCATTTCCAAGACTTACCAGCTGGGTTTTGTCATTCACATTTATTAACAATCTAAGATACGGCTTTCAGCGTCTAATCCTCACTACACAAATGTTTTGTATAGTTCTCTAGAGAGCTTTGGTGTGACAAATTACTGGCACAGATTACAGCCCTGCGGCTATTCACTAGAGGCAATCCAAAATTAACATGGTACTAATCCAATTTAAACAATAAATTGGTCAAACTATGTGCAATTGCACAAGTCATCTGAACTAAAGCAAATCTAGAATTTCTGAAGCAACAGTTTCCAAATTATATTTAAAACACAGTAAATGGTTTTTGATCAGCTCTGCTTCAACTTTTATTTGGCTCTTTAAAGTCACTTAATTCCTTTACCAATAGGCTAAGTATAAGATGAAGCACAGAGTATAAAAACACAAGCAACTACTTTAGAAGGGTTTTCTCTCTGATAGAAAATGTTTAGGTAGCATAATACACTTTTTTTTTTTTTCACATTTTCAGCAAGAGGGTCAGTGGAAACCTATATATGTTACTAAATTTAGATCATCAGGTTTATGAAGATGAAATTTATAATAAAATTTCATAGCAATATACACTTGAGTTGATCTGGCAAGCAACAATCTTCTCTTCTATTCTACAGGAATTTTTAAATAAGGCAGTAAGAAAAATAGCCTGGACATTTCATAGCAGCTGAGAGAATCTTAATAAGAGAAATAAGACTTATATTTTTCCTTCTATCACCTTGTCAAATACAGATATGTCAGAAATTGGAGATTAAGACTCATTAATACTTTTATCCCTAGGCAAAAAAAGGGCCAATTTGAAGACAGCAAATATATACGAATTATTGTGATTATACAGCACATTTACTCTCTTCAAAGAGATCTTCAGATTAAAAAAAGGTAATTATCCATTAGGAGAGGGTAGGCTTAGCTCCCTAGTCTCCAAAATTAAATACTGTAGCAATAGGAACTATAACACTTAAACAAAACCACAACATTTTTCCCTCAAGCAGGAAGTAGGTGTGAATACAGGTAAGAAAAAAAAAAAAAAAAACAAACCACATTCTACTAAACTTAAATCCTGAAGCTTTATGTCTATTTCAAGGCTTGTTCAGCAACAGGGATTAATGATTACTGATTTGTTTGTCAAGGCCAAAAGAAATGCTTGGCATTCTTACATATACTGTTTAGCTAATGTTTACTGCAATTCATGAAAGACAGGCAATGACAGAAAACACAGGTATATGGACTCCGTATCTGCTACTCCTGCTGGTCTGAATAGAGTATTTTCAAGTCAGATGGGTATGACCATACATACACACACGAGCTCTCCTATAACACAGCATTAAAAAGCATTCCACAGTAGTATGAGATTAGGATTTCCAAAAATCACAGAAAGTTTCACTTCCAGTTTAAACTTCCACAAGTTTACTTCATTTTACAACATTTGGCAAACCATAAAACACTGTTTGTAAAAAGCTAAGAATTACTTCTGATCTTTATGCTTCGTTCATCCCACAATTGAAATACAGAGCAGTTAGGACTGTAACTGACCAAGATGGTTTTTTTTTTCCCCCCTCAGGATGTGCTGACTGAGGATTACTGGGAATAAGAGTAATAAAAGTTTTATTTTTGAATCATGTCTGGTTTTAGCAGTGTGAATCTTCTTCCTCTGCAAACCTGAGCCTTAGTCTTTCCTAAATTCAATGTCAAACTCAAATCAGTTTTGATGTTCTTATTTTTGTGCATAGCTCAGAGCTTTAGTATGACAAAAACTAATAAAATGAAAATAGCCAGTAGTTAACAGCAATAAAGTAGCTTCCAACAGTGTATTAACTGGGTTGTCTCATACAACAAAAGAAAACCTGCATACCTGCTTTAACCTTGCAAGTTCTTTCAAAGCCCTTGTCCATTGCTGTTTGTAGTGGAGCTTTGACTTGGTAGCTGACTCTAACTTTCTTTCAAGTTCAACCTGAAAGCAATTACAATTATATCAGCTGCAGCAATAACAGCAGTAACAATCACTGAAAGATGTATATATACAAAGGGTCTGGTTTAAGAAAAGTGTTTATGTAGCATAACATACAACATCATCTAAAGCTGTTACATAATATAATATAAATATTATGGCACATGAACATTTTCTTGTTTAAAATATAGCCTTATTTTTACTGGATAGCAGGCTATACAAAACGAAAAAGATTAGTTTTTAGCACTAAGTCTGCTGATATAAGCTTTAAATTTAAGATTCTCAAATTAGCAACCCCCTCCCTTTTTTCCACCAAACTAAGATTATAAACACTAATTCAACCAAAACAGTGATAGATAAATTGTGCCTTTAAAAGGTGTGTAGATTTTCTTTCTTGCAGTTGATGGAAAATATGCATTACATTCTTTTCTCTGAAATAGACGTCTACTCAAACCATTCTTTAAAAATGTATGTATTGTGAATCTTTGACTTCACTATTTAAAATAAATCCTTAAAAATATTAGACTAAAAAAATTCATTGCATTCTGTGCAAAAAGAAATATTAGTATTAAAGACAAATGAAAAAAACAGTTCCAAAGCACATACAACACAGCAAGCTGAACAATGAAGCATTAATTAACAACTGAGGCAGGGATATATTCTTTTAATCATACAAAAGTGTTTTATTATTAAATTTTTGAAGATCTTAAAGCACCAATTTATTTTTACATCTAACAAAAAGTAAAAAAATACTTGAGCTAAGAGTTAAAAGTCTGTAGAGACTAAAATATTTGGAATCATTTTCTTGCATTACCATAAGTTATTCACGCACATACTAATGTATACACTGGACATTTAACTGAGTTCATTTCGTGCTAAGAAGCCTGGTCCAATTTGTTTTGGCATATTTTGTCCAACAATTTGACTCAAACTTCACAATAATTCTGGGCAGAAAATACCTATATCTGTGTTTTTAATTAAGCAAAATATCCGCTACTGAAAGCGCATATGGCATCTAAGAAGACAAGTTATGACAGTGATTCCACTGCACTGAAAATTAACAGAATCTCTTTTCAGAAATGCTTAATTAAAAAAGGAATTCACACAATAGAATACTAGTCTAAATTAATCCTCACAAGAAAAACCTTAATCTTTATTTAGCTTTATGAGCAGAATACTCAGTCCTTAGCATAAATCATGATGGTAGCAATTTAAACATACAGGTTTTTTTCTGCCTTAGCCTCTAACACCGCTACTTCCTCTAGGAAGTGGGCCACTGTTAGCCTTATTGGTATTTGAATATCAAAAGTATGAAGCTGTTGAAAAGAGTAAAACAAAATGGTCAAATATTCCACTTTATCATACAAGTTTATTATATATCTCTTATCAGTGAATAGACCATTGTGACAGTTTTTTGAAGACTAGAAAAATACAAAATACCTTTTCTAAACTGAGGAGATTTATTTCCGACTGTAGTTGGATTTCTGGTTTGCTACTTTGCTGTTCTTTGTATTGCTGGAACTCCTTCTCCAAAATTTTCTGCTTATTTTCTGCTTCATAAAGCTACATTCAATGTATCAAGATAATGTAAGTTAGCAGAAAAAGGCATTCACAAACAAAGAATTAGGTTACAGAACTCAAGTTACTCCTCAGTCCCTGGAACAAACAACCTACTGTCAATTATCTGACATAAAACAGACACTGAAAGCTACACATTCATAATTAATGATTTCTTGATGATGGCATACAGCAATATTTTAATAGAAAGAATTTTAAAGAGGATCATTTCCCAGCACTGGAAAGAAAAAAAAAACAGGTCTGTCCTCATATACAAATCAAGATGTACAAATGCTGCTGTTCACATTTCTAAAATGCCTTGCAGAAGAAACTCAGAAAATAAAGCTATTTAGACATACAGATATCTTTTTAAAAAAGTCAGTGTTATCCACCACATGAAGTTTTATTAGTTACTCAGTTTCACCAGCATAATTTGTTTGGGAATGTTCGGAAGAGGAAACAACTAATACTTTGTACAGTCAAATAATGATTTAGAAGAAAGGCTGAGGTGGAAAGACTTCAGTGACTAATGACATAATGCTATGTACCTCTGCCCTCACTGTGTACTTCCAGTTTGATGAATATTTTATAAACAGAGAGCTTTGCTTTTCATTTTAAAATGGGTAATTTAAAAAATGATGCCAATAAACAATTACTTTGCCACAAAATCGAGCAAGTAAAATGTTTAACAGCTTTTTTCATTATAGCATGTATACCAAGAACAGAATTAAAAAGAATTTTCTGTAAGGTGTTTTCTGACAGTAGCTTCTGTTAAATATTATTCAACTATAATATCTTAATACATCTGATGGAACTGATGCATTCCATCACAGAATATGATCACAAGTGCTGCATTTGTATTTATATCAAATTAGTTAATACAAACACTCCCATGAATTGTTTCCAACAGTTTAGAATACTGGGTGAAAATGTTTCAGAGAATTCATTACTGTTTCAAATCCTACAGCTTATTCTTAGGACATCAATGTTTTAATTCTTTGAATCTCCCAACTGGGTGACATTTTTCTTTCAGAATTTCACTTTTTGCATCTATTATTTTTACCGAATTGATGTAAGAAACCAGAGATGCTTCCTAAGGAGCCATACAAAACTATAGTTCACTGCAGTTTGTTTTCACATGTATCTGTGGTACTCAACTTTAACAACAGCTGCTATTGTTCATTACCCTGCCATTTTTACCACATCATATTAATGCATGAGAGAGATTCAGAACAGCAAGAATTGCACAGAGGAAAAAACCAGGATGATCAGGTGGAAAAAATGGTCTTCATACAAAGCAAGACAAAACTCATCGGGCATATGTTTGGAAGAAAATATGACAGACACCTAAGCAACATGTATGGCACAGGCACCAATTGATTCTTCATAATTATTAAGCAATGAGCTTAACATGAACAAATTTTGTTGTATATTTGAAAAACTTCTTTAAGTTTTAGAACTCAGTTTCACGGGATTTTGCAATGCTAAAAATAGAAATACTTTAAGAGGAATCAAAGGAGTTCATTAAGAACACTTTCACTGAAGGCTAGTAATTACAACATTCTGCCCCTGGATTAGGGTACAAATAACTCTTACGATATTTTTGGATATACCAAAACTATTTTCTTATTGTTCAATTTCTTTTTTCTTGTCCTCTAAATCTAACCATTGCTGCAGCAATGCTGAACTAACTAGATCTTTGGTCTCATAAAGCATATATGTTTGGCATATGAAAAAAAGCGTAAATGTGATGGTATTGCAACCTAGCTAAAAAAAAATAAATCAAAAAAATCACTGAGAGTCAAAAGAATCTAGATGATGACTCCTACATAGTGGCCTTTAGCTGCTTAAACCTGAAGAACTATTGAGTATCTTGTCTGGACTGATAGCACTGGTTGGGAGATCACAATAATAGAATAATTCACCACCACTCCCCTAGTAAGCGTAACAATTTTTTTTTTTGCAGTCGAAGAATAAAACAAACTACATAGTCAGGCTACCTAGAGGTTTAGCTAGATGTTAATTGCTAACAATTTATTACATTACTGAAATGCATACTGCTATTTAGGTTCTAAATGTAATGTATGCTTGCCACTGTAGGTTTTTTTTAACATAGAAAAATCAATGTAACCACCACATTGGAAACTGGCCCTACTACTGAGCAAGACTGACAGAGATGGATCCCAGTACACAGCAACCAAACCACCAAGATAAAATTGCCAGTGTGCACTTGGCTCAAGACCATTGCACTAGTATACTTATATTTAAAAATGCTTAAGTAAATGATTGAGGTAGAAAATTTAACTATTTACCTGCTGCTGTAAGCGAATTTTATCTTCTTCCAGCTGTTTGATTTTTGACCTTTCTAGCTCAACCTGGTGTGCACATTCCTCTCTGGCTCGCCGCACAGAATCCTGCAGCTCCTGCAGATTTCGTTCATGCTCTGCTTGCAACTCCTTCTTCACTCTTTGAAGCTTAAAAGTGAGAGAAATTTATATAAATCCATATGTTCAAGAGCTTAATTTTAAGAGCCTTTCTTACAGCTGTTGCTATTATACATCATAGAATTTCCATTGTTTATTTCTAAAATGGATAACTTCTGTTATCTATGTTTGCTACACAATCTTTTATTGGCTTTCACTAACCTACAAATACTATAGTTGGCCTACAAACGTATTCTTGCTTGACTATTGTAAAAATGGAGCTATCTGTGTTTCTAGCAGTCCCATACAGAAAGTAGAGTAAATGCAAATTTTATATCCACCTTTCTACTACAAACTAAAATGCTAAACACACCCCTTCACTACAGAAACAATGAAGTCACAGCTGCAGTGATGCCTTTAGATCAGTAAGGTTGCACTCTTCAAACTGAGCACGTTGAGAGAACTTCTCATTCAGCTAAACAGGAAAACAGCCCCTAACATTTTTGACCGTTCTAGAAAGTTCTATCTGGTCCAGATAGCTGCTAGCTGAATAGAAACCTCTCCAAACAGCAGATTTCTCAAACTGCATAACTGCTAAATGAACCCAGTATCATTTTGTCTAGACACTTCTGGAATCCACTGATTTTTATTATCTCTAAACCTTCAGGTCAGAATCTCACTAAATTTAGAGCAAGTCTTGAGACAAACATGTATGAGATTCAAAATAAATACTTTTACTCAGACTGAAATGCATTCAGTCAAAATTAATCACTGGATTTTTTGCATAGATGTTAAAGGTAAACCCAGACACTAATTACAGCACAAACTCCATGCGGAGTACAGACAGCCTGAGTACAAAACAGGACACAGTCAGACCCTGTGTTGGGAGCCTTCTTAACTTTGTTCACAAGCATAGGAGGGACTGATATGAGCTACAAGAGGAAAGAATTTGTTGGACTTTACAAAAATAGTCATATGAAAAGAGGAAAAAAATTAAGCTGCCTAGCTTCCCTGAGGACTCGCACCCCATTTCCTCATCTTGAGTGTGTCCAATGAGATATAGAAACAGTGGTAGCTACTGGTTTCTCACACATCATCTTTGGCCTTGTCACTATAAAAAGACTAGGAAGTAGGAACACCACCAAATTGCTGGATAACAAAAAAATGAACAATTACAGTTTCTCCCAGCTCTCCTTGTCAATTTCCCCTATTTCCTTGTCAATTTCAATAGTTAATCTAGCAATTGCTGTTTGAAGCAATGCACTCTTGCATACATGTACAATGTTTTCCTGACAATACTAAATTTGAAATTGAGATATGCTAATGTTATACAGATGTCTCCACTGACACTATTTCTGTTAAGAACATAAAATTTACAGTTCTGTAATGCTAGCAACCTATTTAAAAATTCATTGAATTTCCATTTCAGTAAAAAAGTGTACTTGGAATAAAAACTTGGCTCAAATTATTAGTGCTTCTCTACATGTCAGTATGAATGTGGCTATTTCAGTTCTTATACACAGATAACAATTGTCTCTGAAAACTCGAACATTACAGCAATCGCTCATGCAATTGTATTGTTTAAAATGACCAAACATTTTTTACCTCTGATTCAGCACTAAAAAGCTGTCGTTCTCGCTTATCTAGATCTCTCAGGGCTTTCTGCAGTTGTTCTTCCAAAACAGTATATTCTGCTACCTAAAAGAACAGAAGAAAAGGAATTTTTTTTTTTTTTTTCATGAAAACAGTATTTTAGACAGAAAAAAAAAGTTACTCTTGCTATGGTATAAAACACTGACAATTTTTGTTTGGACATTTAAACAAGTCTCCAACTTTTAATGAAGAAAGTAAAATGAAGAGCCTTTCTTTCCAATACAAGGAAGGCTATGTACGAGGTTACTACGTGCACAGATGGGCTGTAGAAGTGATTCGTGACCATGCAAGTCAAAGGCAAAGTTAACAAGCCCACAAAGAAAGAAAGCTAGTCTAAATGATTTCTAACAAGTATTCTGTGATTACAAATAAAAAGTAGGGGCTACTTTTAATTTTTGGCACAGTTGTAGAACAGATGCATGCAATCCAGTACGTGTGAAGACTTGGATTCATTGTTCTACATCATAGTTATGAAATATCTTGTCAAATTTTACAGCTGTTTATAAAGAGACTTTCAGCAAGTATGTTTCCTTACCTTTTTCTTCACTAATGCTTCTCTCTCTCGATCTCTTTTCTTCCATTCTTCTGCAAGTGCTTGCATATGGGCCATTTCCTTCTCTTTAAGCTTTTAAAAGAAAAAAAAATAGGTAGGAAAACCCTCAAACCAGAAAACCAAATCAAAAATTTGTTAGAGCAACTGTAAAGTAGAGAGTACTAGCAGAACTAAGCCTTGAAGCAAAAGAATTAAAAACTGAGTTTTGTACACTGATTTATATAACTCAATGGGTGTCAACATATGATTTTGGTAGTGAAAGTATAAAACACAAAGTAAGCCCAAGTCTAAGAAAAATCCTAACAAATAGACATTAGATTCTCAGTATCTTTTAAAAAGAAGTATGAGACTCCAGTAACACCTAGGATGACTTCCAAGAGTAGAAATCAGCAATAGACATTGAAAATCAAGAAATGCAATGTTAATATTTAACACAAAATATGAATCTTGAGTATCTACTGTATTTCATAAACTGTAAGAGGAAAATGTGAAAGGGTTATTCCATATTTCACTACCTAGCGCCTATTTCAGTTACCTAACATGAAAGAATTAACCTTCTTCCTTATGAGTATGGAGATACTTATGTACATCCAAAGTTACAGTATTCTATACGAGCAAAATTTAGTTATTTGAAACAGTGACAAAGTTTAAGAAAAATGCAGTTAATGTTCCTCTCACCGTTCCAGTAAAACTTCATTCTTCATTTAATTAAAACTACCATTCATGCATTTTAGGAAGTGAACAGAAAGAATAAAAACCTGATTTTCAAAAATGTCCTCTTGCATTTCCTTCCACATTTCTAACTCCAGTGCTGCTCTATATTCAATAGTTTCTCGAGGTTGTGGATGGTTTTCTGGGGCACAAGGAGGCTGAGTGTGAGGGACATGCCGTTGTTGATCAGCACCTATACACTGATATAATAACAGTGGATTTTTAACTGGAAACTCAACTTAAAAGTACTCAAGGAAAAGGATTAAGATTTATATAAAATTTACTTGAGAAGAATCTGAGACCAGAACTTCTTGCATTTTCACAAGCCCATAGTCTTCCAAAGTGATAGCATATGAAAGCTCTGCTATTCTGTTGCCTGACCTAGAAATAGCATTAGAATGTTACTTTAATGAAAATTGTCTTACAAGTCACTTTCTGTATTTTTAAGACAACAAACATAGCAAAGTTGAAGTGCTAAAAAGGTTCTGAGTAAGCTCAGGGACTCTGTTTCCTATGTGAGAGTACAAACATGTTCTCCCACATATAAAGTTCTAACTTGAGACTGATTTATACATCTGCAGTAAGCTTTCTGACTTTAATAGATAACTTATCATTGGAAACCTATTTAACTAACAGTTCACTATAATCAACACTTCCTTATAACAAAAGAATGGTCCAAAATTGTACCTGCAGTCTTTTTTTTTTTTTAAGAAATATACCTGTTTAATACAGGCATTGCTGCTGGCTTCATTCTAAGATACTCAATGAATTGCAGTAGAAATTCACAGTATAGTAAGTCAGTTAGCATATCGTGGCTCACAAAAAAACCCTTACATTTCTGGACACTTCAGCACAGAGAACTGCCAACCTGAAATCCACTTATGGGTTAAATATCTACCTGCTGTTGTACAGTGAAAGATTATCAGATATTTTAGTAAATTAATTTGAAATTAGTTGCAGTTTCTGCTTAAGTAGAACAGCTTGTCTCTGTCTCATCACTAATCAGACAAAGTGTAGTAAACAATGGTAGATTTATTCACAGGAAGGTATTAAGAGAAGGAATATGCACAAATTGTGTAACTGAAGTTATTAGTCACTAGTCTAACATGAAAATACACTGCAGTGTAGACCTGTACTTGGTCAGAAGCAAAACTATAGTTTCAGTTATAATTGCTCAACAATGCAAAAGCAATTAATTACACAATCACTTGAAGCCTGGAAGCTGCATAATTAAGTATCAAGCAATTTGCAACAAAAGGCTGCAGGAAATAACAGTAGTAGTTTTCAGAGAAATTCTTTTCCAGAAAATATAGAGAGACAAAGCTAAAGCATTTTCAAAGTTACAATCTTCTACAAAGTTATTTGCAAGAGGGGAAAAAAAATCCTAAACATTTGTACTTCACGTAAGTTAATATAAAGTACTGCATTAAATTTTTACAGCTTTCTATCAGTTGCTGATTACAAAACAAAACAAGATTCAAGGTAGTGGACCTTGGAAATCCAAGTAATCAAGTCAGTTTATCATGTAAGTATAAAAAAGAACATTATACCAAGAAAAGCAAAGCTAGAAAGGTATTGACACCATAAAAAGCAGACCTAGCTACATTTTGAGAATGCCATCTAGTGGTTCTTAAGTTTTCTGCAAAACTTGGTTTTACTTTAACAAACTTACTAGTGGTGAGAGCATGAACCTTAATGTACAGTGAGATCATAAAGCAGCCCTCCACAGAATCACGTCATGCTGGCTTTCACACAAAATTGTTTAAACGGAAAAAGTCAGAAATCAGTTTTCTATTAAGAATTGATATCATTCTATGTTAGTAATCTGTAGTTTCCTGTGTGTCAAATATAGGAAGTTTTGATTATCTGTAGGACTAGAGGTTTAAAACTGACCTCAGTCTTAACAGTCATATTTATTTCTAAAGACATAATCAAGTTCCATTATCACACAGAAAGAGAGTGTCTGGACATTGCTATCACAATTCACATCTTCAACAAGGACACAAGGCAACACAAACTATAAATTAAGTTTCTTGACATACACAAAAAAAGAACATCACTCCTCTATGCAAATGAACATTTATCTTCAGACAGATTAATAACTAATAACACTGCTCCTTCTGATGTACACAAGCTCAAACCCTCCTACTTTCTCAGTGTATAATCCTGACACAGGAAACCTTTCCACTCTATTGATGTGCCTGTCTGCTAGCAAGTCATCTTAAATGTAAGAGCATACTATGAAAAAAACATCTTAACTATTTCCTGGAGTATCGGCAGCTTTTCATAATCATTCAGTAACTTACTCAGGAAAATGCCTCAATAACATCTTTTTTCCAATTCTTTATTTCTTTAATCTGCCTGTGAAGCTTAACCAAGATCATGATTATATAAAGGTTTATTATGATGACTCTGGTATCTGCTGCACAATATGCCTGTGGCAATTCAACTTCTAATCTCTTGGAAGCCCATTCCCATTTCCATAATGCAGTACTCTGCAGCCTGTTTGCCTCTTCAAAAAGGTAAACAGGAAGAGCCTGGTCTTTTTCAGGGAAAGACTAAAGAAACAATTTCAAAACTTGCTACAGAGTAACTTTTTAAAAAGGTTTACCCTTGTGCTGCTGTGACAGTGACGGTTTCACTACAAGTCTGACGCCAGCATTGTTCACCATTGCCCCCCAAGAAACGGGCTTTTTCTGAAGCCAAAACATTTGAAAGCTGAAGTCTTGCCACCCCTAGAAGCAAGTCCTTAACTGTTTTGTCCTTGTGCCACAATTCGACCAACAGAGGTAATCTGAAACAAAGAAGTTATTTTGGTGTGAGGCATCAACATAAAAGACGAAGCATTTCTATTAATTTGGAAAAAGGACCCCATGTTGTAAAAGTAACTTCCCAGATTAGGGATAGTCACAGCTGTCAAAAAAGCCCAAACAAAGCAAAAGAGAGAAGGGTATTGCCTCTCAGACAGAGGAATGAGACTGAGTTTGTATCTTCATCACCACTCACTTTGATCAGATTATTATTCCCTTCTCAAATTAAAAAGAGCGATGCTGCAGTGAAAGTGATTGAATGAATAATCTTAACAGACCTAGAGCATCTTCATTTATAAATACCCATAAACAAATTTTAGTCACTGCCACTCAGAATACATCCCCCTTGTTTCTGCAATGATCCCTGAACAAGTATTCAAGAGATAAAAGCAAAAATTTTAGTGTTCCCAACTTTAAATATAAGTAATAGAGAAACTTAGAGGGCAATGTATTAAATATTCATTGGCATTAGCACTTGGATTCTTTTCCAAATGCTCCAACTG
>JAAGNO010005407.1:0-38517 GCA_033439905.1 Ceryle rudis | reverse complement strand
GGGGCCCAGGCTGGGAGTCCCCCAGTGCCTGCTCCACAGCACCAGTGGTGATGGTGATGTAATTACCATCAGGGGGGGTTGGGCTTAATACTGGTTCTGTATATATTTGTATATATTCTGTTTTTATTATGATTATTTCCATTTTCATTCAAGCTGTTCTAGTTTCCTTTTCTAATCGCTAATTCTCTCTCCCTTATTCCCTTTCTCTTCCCCTTTGGGGAGGGAGGGGGGTTAACAGAGGGCATCTGTTATAGGTCTAAGGGGCCACCCTGACCCTAAACTGTAACAATACTCTAAGGCATTAATGATGCACAGCAGTGAGGAAAAAGAGATGTTCCACCTGCTTGGAGTGCTCTGTTCAGTGTTCTTGCATTAAGGAAATGTAGCTCAGTTTTTGTAGAATATTTAGCTCAGTTCTGACGTGCCAGTCTCCTGCATCCTCTCCTCAGCTTCACGCTGTGCATATGAGATTGGTGGAAAAGCAGTGACTGGATTCGTGGTACTGTAGCTCTGGTAACTGCCCACCTAAATGCAGTGCAGCAGCACCAGGCCCAGTCTCGTAGGTAGCAAACTGCTTACAAGGTCTTCCAGCATGGTTGTGAGCTGAAGAATGAGTTAAGGCAAAAAAGGAGTGCAAAGTACAACAGTGCCTCTAGAGCAAAACATGCTTAAAGGCATTGGTCTTGAAAAACTAAAAGCTGAGAATCAACTTCTAAAGTGAGTAACAGGATGAAGGAATGCTGTAACCGTTTGTCAGGCCTTTTACTGTAGCAAAGCAGAGAAAAGGTCTCACTTTTGGAAACAAAGAATTTATAGTGGTTTCTGTGGCAGGGTGAGGCCAAGAACCTTTCCACACAGCACAGCAGAAATCTGTGTGGGATCTCTGCTCCTTTTAGGCTTGGCACCCTCATCTATAAAAAGATCCCCCTAGTAAAGGTTAGGAAACACAATCCCCTTCCAGACAGACCCTGCCTCCAGCAGGGAGAGAGCAGGCAATGGCCAGTCTCCCCCCTTCCAGACTGGCCCTATGCTGGTGGCTGCTCATCCCTGCTTACATTTTGGCTGTTAACCTGGATGCCAGGCACTAACTGGTAAGTTCTTCCAATCCCTTCTCTTGAGCATGGTCAGTGGAAATGCATTCATTGGTCCTTGGGCTGCCCATCTTCTGCTTTGAGTAATCAGGGAGCAGAGTCACTGAGGAGTGGCCTACAAAGGGAACCTTGCAGACTTAGCTGAAATTATCTCCCAAGTCCGAGCAGCACTTCTGCAAAGACTCCCTTTCCCAAGACGAGCAAAGACAGAAGCCAACCAACTGGTCCTAGTAAATAGGTAACTCGGGTGACTAATGCTCCCTTCTGCCCACTTAAATATTTTTTAAGAGTGCTGAGGGTAGACTGCAGACTCAGCATCTAATGGTCTCTGAAGGATAAAATATTCTATTGCCTTCCTTTGGGGAGGAAAATCCCCATCCTAACTTATCTTTTCTTTGATTTTAGAAAGAGGAAAACCTTGCCCCTTCAAGCAAGACAGCAATTCGAGCACCGTAAAAGAAGGAAAGTTTTTGAAGAGTAATCGGCATTGAACCTGCAGTTCCTTAACAGAAAAAGAGGAGAGATGCTATTTTAAGATCACATGGAGCAGTGACAGATGATTCCGTATCTTTCTGCTGAAGTTATTTTACTCTGAGGACAAACCTGTTTCATCTCCTTTGCTTAAAGTTTTTTTTGCTGCTCACTGTGCTGCTTTCCTGTTTAGAACTGCAGGAAGGTTTGTGAACTACAGCACTTCAGAAAACGGAGCTTTGACATCAGCTACCACAGGGTAGCTTTGATTACTGGCAACCCTCCTTCCTGTGGATGCTGACAGCTGGCAAGTGCTGACCACTTCCTGTATTGGGCCCACCTGTCTTCTTCCCCTTGAGCACATCAACAGGCACTTCCAGCTCCTTGGTATCTCACCACCAAGATGGAAGAAGTCTGGGTTGTGTATCTCTGCCTGATCTTGCTTATCTTTGTGATTCTTCTAATGAAGCATAACCCGCATGTGGAAGAGGCCAAGAAGGAAAGGGAAAGCAGAAGCCCCCCACCACCCTCATCTGTTTTCCCCAGTAACGTCGGCAAAAAACTGGAGCACACCCAGGAAGAATTGGAGAACTATCTGGACAGGCTAACCCATGTCTTGTTTGACACAGAAGCCAGGAAAAGGGATGGGCACCATGATCAGAAGTCCCACCATCACAGAAGTGCTAATGTTATGTCTGAAGCTAAGGAGCACTCGGGAAAGGAGGCCGCACGCTCTCAGTATCTGTCAAGCCACGCAAGGGTTCAGGTATGAAGCTTATAAAGACTTTCAAACTCAGACAGACTTAGGGCTTTTGGCTGAGGTAGTGAATCCTGTTGAAATGCATAGTCCATGAACTTAGCTGGGGAAGAGGTGGGGGGGAAGTCGTGCTGTTTTGAAGTATAATACATTCGTATTTTTCACTGTATATTTCAACATTAAGCAGTTGTTCAGATACAGCTCCATGTGACATGAGTTGTACGTACGTGATATGTGTAAGATGTCAATGTTGGCCTCAGCATCTATGCACATGTATGTATCTATATGTAAACTATTCCTTCCTATATTAAGAGAAATAGGAATAATTTCTTACTTCAGGAAATTATGGTGCAGCTCTTCAGCTGTTACAAATCTCCAGCTTTCCCCACATACAGCAGTGTTTTGCTAGTTTGCCCAGCTAATGATCTGGCCCGGTAGGGTAGAGGAGCTCTGCAGACGCCAATCCGGTGGTGAATGTGTGACACCGAGCTGTGGGAAATACTTCTGTAATTTTTCTGCTGTGCACAATGATCACACATAGTGTACTCTGTAAACATGAAAGTCACTATGGGCAACCTCAAAATTCTCTTTGCCTTGGCCAAGGCCCTTTTTTAGGAGCTGGAACAAGACACATGCCTTTATATTTTTATCGTTATCCTCATTGCAATACATCAGATTTTGCCCTTGAGATGACAGAGTTTCATGGCAGCTATGCAAGGCTGTGTTACTTTATGCTAGCAGCTGTTTATATTCTTCATTCTTGAGGCACATATCTTGCAGTGTCAGTGCCCCGCTCTGTCACCGAGCACATTTTAGGTTCAGGTGGGAGCTCCAGTACAAAACCTTCACCTTAGGGTGGGGAGCCAGACCTTGATGTCAACAACTGCGTCCTGACAAAGAATCAAGAGACAGATTTCTTAGTGATGAAGGTGCTGCTGCAAACAGCCTTTGCAGTTAGCCAGAACTTTATAACTTCTAAAGTCTTCAGGAGCTGCCTGAACTATCTGTGGGAATCCATAAATTCAGTTGAAGGCAGAGGAACAAACACACAAAATGTGAGAATGTTGTGCAGAGGATGTGGGCAGAAAAAGTAATTCGAGTGTGTATTTACTTACTGGCATTTTTCACTGCCTGAAGAAGGTACTATTTTATTAGATCTATTACAGATCAGGAAATAACGTAGGGGTTTTTTAATGGAAATGGATCATGTTGCAAAATAACAGTGTTAGCTGATTTTTCTACTATGGTTAAAGACGACTGTTTGCAGAGTACAGACTGGGGAGAAAAGGTGCTGTGGTCACTATTTTCATACAGTTTTTGCCGACTTGATGCAGCAGATGATGCCACTTTGGACGATTGAAAACTTAAGTATAAGCTCCTTTGATCTATGGAATGAGCAGTAATTAGGCAGAAGCAAAGTAGCCCAAATAATCTTTTGTTGTTCCTCGTTTTGGGAGCAGTGAGGAAGAAGTCACCACCTAAACAAACCTAAAAAAAGCACTTGTCAGTAAGTTGAAGTGAAATGGGAAACTGCAACTTTGCTTGGAAGGGCATTAGTGCCAAAACTGGTGGCAGGGGCAGGGTGTTCACTGCTTCAGCAAAGGCTTAGTGTTGGGCTAAGTTTCAGGAGCTGTATTTGAGCATGGTTACCTGGGCGCACGGCGTGACAGAGATGCAGTCAGCTCAGAACGTGATTTAGGTGCCATCTGTGAGGCTGAGAACGTGTGTCTATGTGCGAAGGCTTTCAGGTCTCTCCCAGGTCAAGAGAAGACATTGATGCTCTTGTTCAGAAAGACACTACCATTCCCTTCCTTTTTCTGAGAATTTTGTCTCTCCTTCGGTGTGAATGTAGGTTGTTGGGACACACTAGGTTAGGATCTCTGGAAAATATCCTCAGCACTGTCTAGCAGAGGTAGGAAGGCTTGCAATGAATTCTTCTTCAGTAGGTGTGCCAGTCTTCTCAACCAGCCACGTCCAGGATACCTGTTTGCTTTTCCTGCCCAGTTCTGGAAGAGCCTGCAGCTCTGCAGGCACTGCTGTGGAGAGAGGAGTGATCTTAAACCTGGTATGGATGGAGAAAGAGAAACCACTGCCAGGCTGGAGGCCCGGGACAAGGCCATTCAGGAGCAATATCTCTGGAAATTTGTAGTAATGTTAGCAAGTATTGGCAAGAAGCAATACTAGTTGCAGATTTCCCAGGGAGCATCAGACTTATTAAATGGACTGTGACCATAGCTGGTCAGCTATCAATGTAGACAATTCAGTTAGCCTGTTTTCCACTGGAGGAAGCTCTTTTGTCTTGCAAACAGATGTTCAGAGGGAGCTACGTTTTGGGTTGGGTTTTTTTGTCATCCATTGCACTCGTCTAAGCCTTTGCCTAGGAGGGTAGAATCTGTATTTTATTATGATTTTCTATTTGTTACTACACGTTAAATTAGTAAGTGATCTAAAAATCATTTCTAGATTTCCCCTCATTTTCTCCTGACTCTCTGTTCTCATGGGAACTGAGCAATCCACTCATTACAGCCAAAACAGGAGCAGATGAATGGATTCAGAAGTGCAGGAGGGTAAGACGGGTAAAGGCAGTAGGTGTGATAGAGCACTAAGCAGATTATTTGGGAAAAATATACTCAGTGGGCTCCCTGCTTCATTAAACAATCAGAGCAGGATTATTTTCAGGTTACTTTCAGAAGCAGTGAAAAATGAATGGTGGCAGATGGCAGAGAGGCGTGGGCCTCCTACATGCTGGAAAAATAGATTTCCATCCAGTCTGCGGTACCTGTCACGGGTGGTAGAGCACATGTGCCTGTTAGGACAAGGCAGAAGTTGGAAGTCTCTAATGTAGCCATGGATTTAGCAAACCTGCAGTGCCAGCTTCGTGTCATGCAGTGCGATGAAAGCCAGTGCGATGCCTGGGGTGATGGAGAGTTGAGAGCTGTTTCTAAAGGTGCTTGGCTGAGTACTGGTGCATGCCCCGTGACAGCAAGAATTCGCGTTCAGAAGGAGTGTGTCAGAGATGTCTGTTCTGAGTGGCTGGCTGAGATACCCGCTGGGTGAATTCATGGTAACTGGTCCAACTCTGATGGACTTGTATGTGTGTATGCCCTGTCTGTCACCAGTCAGCAGGTTCAGCAAAACCAGTGCTTCTACTGGAAGTGCTTCCCATAGTCAGTAATGTCCAGTGCTATCCTTAACCTGAATATCTTTGGGTCATACCCATGGAAACTCTTATGATGCTATGTCAGTGCTGTTATTCTCGGAAGCATAGCATAAACAGGCAGAGCTGCAAAGACAAACAGTGATTATTCATCCACACGAGGCCGACTCCTTTGGTGTAGTTCTGAGCTCCTTGCTTCTCCAGGTCTGGCAAGAGTGACAAACTTTCTTCAGTGCATCCTTGGTGGATTTGAGGTGTTTTTGATGATGCTGCAAAAGGCTCAACTCCTTCACTCCATCATCTGATTCAGTTTGCCACCTTAGCTCGTCACAAGCCCCCAAAACTAGAGATAACTAATGCAGTCCTGTGATTAAATGTCTTTGTGGCAATCACGCCACCTTAAATGACATTATTACCATTACAGCATTTGTCTGTAATCTGCTCAAGCTCTGTCATCATACTGCTTTTTGGGTTTGCGTTGGAGCTGTCGTCTTTCAAGCACAGAGGTTTGTAGGGAGAGGGTATCTGTCATTACACCTGTGGATCTTACGTGCTGCAAAGCTTCTCTGCTCTTTTTTTTTTCTTTTTCTTTTTGTCTTTTTCCCCCACAGCTACATCATTTGTTCTCAGAAAAGATATCTGTCTGCCACATTTGTGTTTCAGGGTGCCCCAATCCATTTAGTCCCTTGTAGAGCCACAGAGTGGATGAGGTTGGAAGGGGTGTCTGGAGATCAGTTAGTCCAGCCCCTCTGCTCAAAGCACAGTCAGCTAGAGCAGACTGCCCAGGACTACATCCAGTCAGATTTTAATATCACTGTCTAGATACTTGGGTGTTCTCTAACACAGTAGAATGTGAGCATTTGTGCAGGAAAAAACAAAACACGGTTTCTTTTTGAAGTCTCTGCTTCTACCCAGGTCCTCCATTTCCATATTGCTTCTAGATGTTTCCCAGTCTGTTAACTCTCTAGCACACACTCTAACCTCAGAGAAGTAATTTAGGCAGCTATCAGGATGTGTATCTGAAAATTGAAGTTTCTTGTTGGTGCTTCAGCCCTGACTTTTAATCAGGTATATTCCAAGCAGCACGTGAAACATGGTGAACTTCTAAGTTTCTCTTTTTATGCGAGAAGACAGTTCTGCCCAGATTTTCCTTGCTGGAAAGGAAGCTTAGAATGTTCCAGTGAGATGATCAGAAGTTCAATATGTTTGAAGCCTATCATCAGTAACAAGAATTTATTTACAGGTACAGAATTTCCTTCTCCTTGAATCACTTTCCTTATCTTAGCAGCTGGTGACAGTTAAGTAACAGCCGTATTTCTAGTCTGGAAGATTAGGATTTTTTGACTTCCAAGATTTAACTTCCAGTTGGTTGAGTGGTTAAGTGTGGAATAGTCTTCATGTGAACTGCAAGCTCTGTAAGAATCCAGCATGCCCCAGCAGTTTGTAATGTGAGCCAGCACGCCAAACTGTAGACATGTTGTATGGATCCACCCATACATTAGGAGAGAAAGATTGATACAGGCTGAAGCGGAGCAAGAGGAATGGAACATGCATTTAATCATTTGTGCTTTTTCAGTGTGTAGGAGTTTTTTGTGGACTCTCTGTCCAGGATTTGGTAGAAGAATATTCAGAGAATAAATGAGTCAATATTGCCATCCTGTACACATTTCCTTTTTTAGGCTTGTTGAATTGATGTCGTGGATGTAAAATTCAGGTTAAAGCAGATAAAAGGAAGGATATTAGGTGATAAATTAGTAGGAGTATTAGAATGGCAAAGGATAGATATTAACAGTCCTCCATGGACCTTTGCTTTCAAAAGACTGTTCAAGCTTGAAGTTTCCAAGACAGTTTTCAAGGACATGGTGCAAATAAATTTCAGCCTCTTGCTTGTTCATAAGCTGACTCTATAGCATATGTTACACACTTGGTATCACCACCGTGCTTTGTGATGACGCATTTTTAATTATGTGGCACTTAATCTTAGAGCTGGGTGAGTCAAGATGAAGAAAGAGAGAGGGCCTTATTTTGGGGAAAGGTAATGAGAGTTCATTGGAAGAGTTTTTTCAGCTTCCAGTATTTCTTCTCCTGTCTGAATTAGGTAGAGCTGGTGAGAGCAGGTACCACATGTCCTGCAGCTGAGCTGGTACTGAGCTTTAGTCTAAAGTTTTGCCACTTGCTTATTGCAGCCATTGTCACTACTCATTTACTCATTCACAGCTATGGTTAGGAAGGTCATAGCATCTGTGTCGTGTCTGCCATGTCAAATCTGGGGATCATTTCAGTGCTTCTGCCTTTGACTCTGGTTATTAAACACCACTTTGTAGCGGGCTTTACAGACCTCCAGAAGGCACAGTCACAGTAAGAATAGTAGAATAAAATGACCATAAACAAGCAAGGAACCTCTTAATATATGCAAAATCAGCATGGTTTCATCCTCACAGCTAGCTACGGCTACCAGTGCTGCCCCACTGGTTCTCCTGTCAACAGATCAGTTTGTCCTCCACGATCTGCTCTACAGTGGCACTGTCCCAGCCTTTGATATATGTGAATATGTTTAAATGAGAGGAATTTTTGATCACTATGTTCTCTGTACTCTGCTCAACGTGTTACCAGATCTGGAGCTGTATCGCTGCCAACCTCTTAAGGTGAGCAGAAGTGACCTTAGGAATATTCACACTATCTAACTGCAGACATTTAACTTAGGTGCCCTGAGAGGGAGGTGTGATTTGGAGCATTGAAGGTAGGCACAAAAATAAAATGCCTAAAATAACTTCAATAAGTGGTGTGATTAACCATATACCACCTCCCTTCCCTTAGCTTGCCCCTAGCCTGCACCACTCTGACAAGCCATAACATTGCCACTGAACAAGTGGAGCATTGGGAGTGCAGACTTGCAGCTTAGGAATGACAAATTCTTTAATGTTGCCATGTCCGTGAGTACCTTTAAGAGGCTGAGTCTAGACCTTTAACTTGTCTAACTCAAGACATAGGTGGGAGGAGAATACCTGTGCCCAAACTTAGGGACTTAAAAGTCAGAAGTCCAAACCCTGAGCTCATTAACCATGGCTCCCTCTGTAGTCAAGGGAAAGAAATGAGCCTCCTCAGAGGCTGACTCATTTTGTGCATCACCATCTCCATTTAGACGGATTGCCCAAGCTGGTTGGTGAGTGCAGTCCCTCTCCATGGAACAGCATAGTGTGGTTCAGAGAGATCTGAGCTGGTGGTGGCAAGGGGTGGTGCAGCTTTGTTGGAATGGTGCTCTGCTCACATGAGTTAGCTCAGCTTTTCCCTTAACAATTATTTTAAATCGCTAGATTTTAGATTGCTCCACAACTTGCAGATCAATGCTTTTGAATTCTTTCTGCTCATTTCCTAGGCTTCACAGACTCTTGTGAAAGGGGCAAATATGCTCAGTGTTGATCTGTGTAATTGGTATGACCCACAGCCTAACAAAGGAATAGGAGTCTTCCCATTAAGTTCAGGGTCTTGGAGACAGACTCATGTTCTGGAAAGAATTCATCCCATTTGATCCCAGTTAAACAAATCAAGAGAGAGGTGAACAGATGTATCCGTTAGCCCTTAAAACAGAAAGCCCATTACTTGGTCAGGGTAGTTCTTGTGGTTATTCTGTGGAAGCAGTAGAGTAGATGATCTTCAATGTCTTATGCTGAGTTTTTGCTGTAAACTGATAATTGTACAAGGAGAAACCTTATAAACAGAGGTACAAGAGCTAATGTCCTTGTCACTGCTTCCAGAAGGCAATACTGGTGTTTTGTTGGTTCTTTGTATGTGAACACATATTTACATTATTATAAGATGATGAACTATTGCAGCTTGATGAATTCCTTTATCGGTGAGTTTTCTGCAATGACAATCTGGATATGTTAGCTGAAATTACCCCGATGTGAACTTCATTAAGCTGTTTTAACATATTTGCTTCAGGCTGTTCAGGCAGACCCTTAGTTCTGAAGGAATCTTTCTCAAAGCCAATCATGCCTGAAAACACTTGAGCAGGTGCCTGAATATTTCAGGAAAACGTACGTAGACAGTAGGTGGTCTTCAAGTGGATGCTTTAAATACCCACTTCTCTGCAGTGATTTAACACTCTTGCATCCGATTTCCCAGTGGTTTCTGTGCCATCTTTTTTTTATCCAGTCCAGTTGTTATTAAACACGTGTTTTTATCTCAGTTAGTCTGGTACCTACCAGAGTCGTAGCACAAGCTGTGGAGTGAGCTGTTGCTGTCCATGCCATGCCTATTTTGTAGAGACACAGAGGATTTTGCTCTCTGGCGCTGTTGATCTTTGTGCTTTTAAGCAAACACCTATTCAACTTAGTGTCAGAAAGCATGAGTCTGAATTTCAAATTTGGGAAAGTCTGCAAAACCTGAAGGACAGAGAAGGTGAGATGGGAATGACTGAGTACTTGCTGTCCTGCAAAAAATGTGGGTTAGCCAACAGAATTGCCAAGCACCAGATTTGAAGCAGAGCGGCACTCGCAGAACACACAGCTCCACTGTGAATTTCTGCCAAAGAATGACCCGGAAACAAAATGTATTAATTGCTTTGAAAAGGATCAAATGCATTCATAGAAGCTGGGGCCGTGACAGACTCTTAAACACTTTTGTCCCTGAAACTACAAGGACAGGTAACTGTCCTGCCTGTCCTTAGTTTAAAAAAAAGAAAAAAGAAAACCCGAACTATAAAACACACCAAAAAATTGTTACTTTGTGTACGTCACAGCTTGGATTTGGACTGAAAAAGACTTTTCAGTGTCAGCTTTGAAATGGCAACAGTTGCAAAGTAAGACTGTCTCACAGGCTAAATGGAGGAAGGACATGGCAGGTGTGCTGAGTATTTAGCCTTTGGAGTCCTGCCCAAAAGGGAAAAGTTTCCTGAGTCCTAGCAAACATATAAGGTGAACTCACAGATAAACTGAGAGCCATTTGTTTCATCTTGCCTCACTCCTGGCAAAACAGGTTTCAGGATCTTCTGGCCACCAGAAGGGAATCCAGCATGGTTGCTAGCTATCCAAATCTCAGTCATCAGCAATGATACCAGCGTTTAGAGTGACAGATTTACTGCTGATCGTATATCTGTCTTCGGGTGTGAGACAGCTGAAGGGCTTTGTGAAAAATGCTGTTGCGTTACAGAGGTGCTCTGGAAGAGCACACAGGCCTACAGCAAGATGTGGAGCCAAGCTGGGTTAAACCCTTTGAGGAACCTTTATAAGCCTAAAGGTAATGGCCTAGACATGACTCTCTCCTTCCAGTGGGCCAAAGGTACTGCTTTCTTGAGACTGAGGAGGTGGGACTGATCTTTCAGGATTTGGGGGTTGATTATAGGGTAATAACATTTTAGACTTAGCTCTTTTTAGATTCCTGGCCTTTGGTAAGTAGAAGGGTAGTGTTATGGTCAGGTCTTAGCAGTTCTGGGTTCTGTTCCCCACTTCTCTACTTCAGCTTGGGTAGATCTTATTGTAGGCTTTATTTTGCAGAGTGCTTGGAGGCAGCCCTCAAAATCAAGTACACAATTGTACCATTACTTTGTTCTCACTTCAGGTAAGCACTGAAGGGCCATTTGGTCACTAGCAAGTTATGTACACATGTTGCTCATGGGCTTTGAAGGCATGGGAGGTAGGTTGGGAAGTACATTGTGCTCCTGGGAGACAACCTTAACCTGCCTGCTGAAAATTAAGCCAATTTTGTAAGAAAGCCATATGTAAGAAAGCCTTGAGGAAAGGGTAGTATGGGGCTGCATAAGGGAAAGAATAGAGACTCATCTATGCCTGTTAGCTTTTCAAAGATCAGACGAGGAAGGTGAATGACCAGGACTTAATGAAAGCTTGTGTGCAGAGGCAAAGACAAGAGTTGCCAATTAATACACAGAGGCAGCTGAAGATATGTTGAGGTAGTCAGAAGTGACTAGAACAGAAAGGAAATGGCATAATGTCTTACTAAGAAAACACAGAGGTTGCCTATGGCGCACCAAGTTGACAAAGGTGATGTAGACATCCAAGAGATGGTGCCTTGGCAGAGACTTCAAGATAAAAACATCAATGTAAATGTAACAGGTGGAAATCAAAAGACTCTTGGTTTGGCTTAGAAGTGATGAGAAGCAATTCAAGAGTAGAGAAGGTGATTGCTGGCACTGGAGCTTGCAGCAGGAACTGGGAGAAAATAATTTCAGACAATGTGAATGTAGAGAGGGCTGGAGGACTGTGAGGAATAGAATTGGGTAGTAAACTGGAAAAGCAGATGAATATGAAATGTGAACAAGAGTGTGCCTGAGGAAGAATGAAAGGGAAGGTATTTTGGGACAGCAAGCCAGGTAGGACCGCAGTCCTTGAACCAGAGTTTACAGACCAGCCTACTATCAATACTGCTTTCATCAGGCATAGAAGAGAGGAGTCACAAGATGAATTTGAGGAGTCATGGGACAAGAAGGATGAAAGGAGGAGGTCAGGAGTAGACAGTTGAACTCCCCCAAGACTGAAGGCTATTACTGTAAAGGGTGTCAGGGAGCTGTTAAGTCCAGAAAACTTGCCAGATGGAGAGGGCAGGACAAGCCCAGAGTAGTGAGTGACAGGGGAATGGTGAGAAGTGACCAGGAAGAAACACAGTAAGGATGATCACAAAAAAAAAAAACAAAAAAGTAGTGGAAGATTCTGTAGGCTTTAATGAAACTCCCCAGAAGAGTTGCAGGAGCTATCATGGGGGCGCTTTTAGCCCACAGCAAGTGTGGCAGTCTGGGTGTTAGCTTAAATCACTCTCAAGGTGTTCCAAGTCACTTTTGCTTTCCAATCAGGGTATGCCTTGGTAGAACATTCAGATGCAAGAAGTTGATCTCTTGTAGTAAGTCTGAGGAAGCATGGAGCAAAACGACCACTTGCACTTGACTGTGCCTGTTGGCAGTGGTACACCCATGGGTGCCACTTCTTGGCAGATGCCCTTTTGGAGGAAGCATAAGTTCATGAGAGCTGGGGTAGCTGTAGGTACATAACACCTCATTTGTTCTGCCCTCCCATGTGCGAAGGTAGTGCTAATCCTGTGGGTCCTGCTGTGGTTATCCTGTAAACTGCTTGCCTCTGGACAAGCTGGCTGAGTTCAACACCACCAGCTTGTAACACCCTCTTGTCCACTCCTCCTGACTGCTGTTGTTGAACTTCTGGTCTCAAGCAGTGGGCTTCCTCAGTGAGCAGTGTTTCCAGAAAAGGTCTTGTTTGGAAAACATGCCTGTTGTTTGAAAGCTGTCTTTGTCTGACCATCACCCTCACATGCTGCTGCCACCTGCCCTCTCCAAATGGCCTTCATGGCCCCTGAGCAGGAGCGAGGCATTTTGGACTCCTGCTCCTGAAGGCAGGTTTCTGCAGATTATGGACTGCCTGACCTGGACGGTATTGAGTTACAGTCAGGCCCCCGCGGGAATGCAGGACGGTGCCAGTATGACCTGTTGAGATATCCCAACTGAGAGCAGGGGCCATTGGCAGTCTTTAAACCAGAGAGGTCAAGTTAATGTCACAGCGCACCTTTGCCAGAAGGAGGGCTCCTCAAAGTGTGGTCTGAGGAGATAATTGGATGCGTTTTCCCCATCTGTTCTGTATTTTTCCATTCCTTTCTTTGGTTGTTCGCTCTCACTGATCAGCCCTAACCTGGAAGAACAGGTTTTGGATGCTGGAGGGAAGCAGTGAAGCCCAGATGAGCCAACCTTTCCATTGGCCACCTCTGGAGGGCAGGCAGCGCTCAGCAGAGAGCCCACATAGCAGATCTGCAGTAAGTCCTGCCTTCAGGGAGGTCTGCACAGTGAACAGGAGTTTTCTCAGCTCAAAGGTCAGATCGTGTTCAGCTGCTCAGGTTTGCCGTTCCAGTAAGAAACACAAATCCTTGCACCAGCTCACACGCAAGGAAACCTAATAAGCCACAACTGCTTGGAGACAAAAGCAGCAGATTAACAGGAGCTCCTCTAAGTTCAGAGAAGTTCATTTCTTGGGCTGCACAAGGAGTGACCCTGAAGGGCACCTGCTCACAGGAAGGCCCTGGCTACAAGATGACCTGTAATGCAAACCCACTGTTGGCAGCATTAGCACCCAACAGCAGGACCCAGAGCCCATTCAGTGTAATCCATAGGTTAGGAAAACAATCTAAAACAACCTTAACATTAAATACTAGTGTGAGAGCTCAGAATTCGCTCATGTCCCTGGCTTATGGTTTGTAGCTCTCGTACATGGTGGTGTTGACAGACTGCAGGACACTGTGCTACTTGCAGTCAAAGAAAGAGCAAAGCAAAGGGAGCTGACTGGCTCCAGCCAGCAGATGGTTGGACTTCATGATCTTGAAGGTCATTTCCAACCTTAATGATTCTATGACCTGCGAACCAACTCCCAGCTGCTTGTGTCTCTCTTGCTCCAACACAGCTCTCCTCCTTAGATTGTACTCATAAATTTGCAGCACAAGCAGGATGAATACAGAAGATGCAAATCATGGTGGAAAGCCAAGAAGAGCTTTTGCAATTGATTAAAATATGATTTCTGCAGTGCTTTCAGTTACTTCCTACCCAAGGCATGAGGCTTTCTGAGCTGGATTCTGTGGAGAGCAGGGGAAGGAGAACAAATGCACCAAACTCACAGGAGAGGAGACACCGTGAGAAGCTACCAACAGCAGAAGGCACAAGAGATGATGGCAGCGTGTATTGGACACATGCACAGGATAGTTTGCACTTGAATTAAATCAGAGATTTGTTACTTTCTGCTTAAGCCATTTTAAAAAATGAGGGTCTTTATTCTGATTTTTTAAAGCTTCTTCATTTTTGTCTCTCTAAATCTTACTTTTTTCTTCATATTTTAAATCAGGTGCCACTTCATGGACTTTGTGGTGTGATTTCCTTTATTATCCCAAATAATAAAGCACCAAAATACTCCAGCACCTGTGGGATCAGTGTAGTCATTGTTTCCACTGGTAAACTCTGTGAACCCCTAAGGAAATTTATAACATCATTTCATCCCATTTCCTTTCCTGATTAATCTGTTTTCTGTATACATTGTGGCTGCTGAGTTGAATAGTTTAGAAACTGACATTTGATGTTCTGAGGCATTTGCATTCATCATTCAGCTGGAATTAGGAACACCTCAGCTGGCATTCCAGGTCCGAGTGACCAGATTCCTGGATCCGTTCTTCCAGCACAGGAGGGTGGGATCCGGCTCCTGAAGTACCCTGAACATGTCTGTGGGCAGCTCTGGAGGGTGCAGCTGCAGGGGGACAGTCTGTGTTTAACTGGGCTTGCAGTGCCACTGGCTGTGTCATTAGGGTTTAAAGCTTTCATATATGCAAATCTCTAATATTTGCTTACTCTGAACTTATCACTTGTAGTAGCTTTAGCTATGTGTTTGCAGGTTTGGGGGCAGCATTGTTCTTCGTCATTTCTCGGTGTCCATGTCAGTCACATTAGCAGCGTTTTTCGGAAGGATGAACAACGGTGCTTCTTGCTCTTCTTCTCAGTGCCAATTTGCACAGTTATCTGAATGTTGCTTTTTTAAGGAAAAGAAACCCCACCCCTGAGGAGAAGGACTTAGCTCTTGAGGTGGTTGCACAGCAGCATAACTGAAGGACCTGCACTGCATGGGATGGACACCACTTTGCTGTGTGGAGTAGCTGAAGACAGCAGGTGCTGGTGTTGAGAGCAGGAGGGCATCCGTTCTATGCTCAGGAAAGCCCCAGTGCTTCCTATTCTCCTCTCAGAGCAGAAGTGCAGGTCAAGGGGGCACCCACCTGAGGTTATTATTCTTTTGTTTGTTTGTTCGTTTGTTTTTTGTTTCTGAACAGGAGAAAACCACTCCTCCTGGAAGCACTGAGAATATTGTGGAAGAGATTGGTGAGTTGGGCCAAACTGAGATCATGGCCAGAGAAATCTCCTTCTCCTGTGCAGGCATTTGCTTTTGCCACTTCTACCGGGAGTGGCGGAGAAAACACTCCTGGCATTGCCATCTCATGCATGAATATCTGTATGCCCAACCAAATGTTCAGGCATCTTCTTAGTCAGCACCCTGAGTCCTGCTGTGAGCACCATGTCTTATCTGCCAGGCAAGTGGGCATCTCCCTGTGGCTAGTTTTTGAAGGAAGGCAAAGCTACAGGGAAATGAAGCCCAGAGCTCTTTTCAGACATTGTTTTCATGAGGGTGCTGCCCAGAGACCATTCTCCTGAACACTGTGGCTATGCCTACAGAGCCCTGAAAACAGGGTCATAAAGCAGGAGATGGTTCACTGCACTAGCAGATAATCTTGGGGAAGCATGTCTCTGTAGCTGGCATGCTCAGCCATGTGGCACCCTGCGTGCTCTGGATGATGCTCTCTGGCCATGCCTGAGGTCACACACAAAAGGAAAAGAGTGTGGTCCTTGCGCTGACCCACCACCACCTAAGGCAGCAGATGGGAGCAAGGATCTGAATACTCTGTCTTGCCTTCCCTTTCTTCCTGTCAGTCTCCTCCAGGCTAGCCTGCTCCTGGGGTTCCCACTCCATAGCTTCCCAGTGCCTGGCTCCACCCGGCTGGGGAGTGTGGTGCTAAAACCCTTCCCTACGCTTTTCCCTCTCAGCATGATTTGCAACTATGTCACTGACTTCAGAATGAAATTCTATATTCTCCCCTTACAAACTGACCCTTCCTTCATGCGAAGGTGGCAAGCCCAGAAGCTGAGTTGTTAGCAGAGAGAACTGGTTAAAGAAATGAGGGCTGCCCAGGACGAGAGTGGAGATGGGTTCGTGCCCATCCCTGTCCTTCCGCAGTCAGCAGTTTTCAAAACTGCCCTCCAGAAAACGTCACTGGCAATTACTCTTGATGGCAGCTTTTGGAAACTTTTACTGCTTCTATCCACAATTACAACATGCTTTGTTTTACAAGAAATCTGTTAGCGAAATTCGATTTGACCAGTTCTCCAGCCATTTAGTATTGTGTGTGTTGAAGGGAAGGAAGCTCTCCTAATTTTAGTTTCCTCTGTTTTATCGCATGCAGGTAAAGCTGCTTTGCCCACTTCCTTATTCTGCAGTCCCTGCAGATTTATGTTTGGAAACCACAGCTTATTTATATACCTCCTTAGTAGGCAAAATGCTCACGCTTATTTAACATAAGAAGTATGTATAGCACATCACAATGGACCGTGCGACACAAAAAGCACAAGGCCAGACTTTCAGCTGCACCAGCTGCCAAGGAAAAGACCAAACAGCTCCAAGGTAATGGTGATTCTCCAAGCGTGGAGTGATTTCTGGTTTGACCATTCAATTTTGCATTCTCCTGAGCTGGCTGAACCTATGTGAGAAATGCAGCAGGTTATGTGCTTCCTAGGAAAGCAGGATGGACAGCTTCAGGCATTGAAAAAGCACAGGCTCCCTTAATGTGGTGTAAAGCCAGCCTTGTTGGCCAGCATGAGGGAGGAGAATGTCCATGAAGTCATCTGGAGACCATTGTTTCTGTGAGTACACAAGGGCTGCATTTGTGATGGAAGCCGGTGACTGCCTTGTACTGGTTGTGTGGGACCAGGTATGACCCCAAGTTAAGAGGTCCCTCATGAATCTTGGAAAATGCAGAAGCGATGGTCTCCTGCACTGTGCAGCAGTTGTGATCTTCAGGAGGTCAATGTGCTGGGTTTCCAAACATGCCACCAAGAAAAAGGCACCAAATTAAGTAAGTTCATTCAAGCTTGAGACAATAGAGGCATTTTCAACGGAGGAGAGAGAGGTCTGTGGTACAGGTTTTCTGGACCATTTTATGAGGTCCAGCTCTCAGGAGTTCCACTCCTGAGTTCCACTCCCATGGTGCTCAGCACCCACCAGCAGCTATTACCAGGCAGTCTGCTGCAGGGCTTGCTGACAACTGCAAGGAGCTTATCAACAGAGGTGTATCTTTCTCTGTCCTGCTTCCAGAGCAAGCGGTTCAGGAGACGGTAGACACAAATCTGTATATGAGACGAAGACAGCACCCGACTGCTTCCAGGAGATATCATGAGGGTTACCGGTAAAGACAGTTCTCCATGGGCATCTTGTTTTGGCTGTGTCTCTCCTTGTCTCCTCCTTCCTTTCTTTTCCTGCTCTTCTGGACTCTGTTTCTGCTAAGCTCAGCTGTGTTCTTACAAGGTTGGGGTGAGAGGACAACTATTGTCAGCTCCTTGTGGTGTCGGTAGCTCCCTGTGGGACGTGTGTGGTGGTTCTGGGGCAGGTGTGAGCTGGGCGTGGGTGAAGTTGTGAAGATGGGTGATGCAGAGGAACACAAGATGGTTCTGGGATACTTCCCTGTTAATGTGTGGCAGGATCTCTGGCCATGAGTGAGAAGACCTGAGGAAGAGGTAGCATTTTCTTTCTTGCCACGGGCCAGTGAAGAGACTGTCTCCTGAGTGGCCTGAATTGGCTGACATGTCAGCAAAGCACCTACTTGGCTTTCATCATTCACCTCAGGTGTGTGAGTGTCTGGGAGATGGGACAGTGTCTTGTCTTGGGAATGTCCATGGCCTTTCCCAGTGTGTGGTCTCTGGGTGGCAGCTGAACTCCTGATGGAGCCCAAAGTGTGGCCAGCATCCTGATGGGCTGCACTGGCCATTGTGCCAAGTATGACCCTGGAGGCAACACTACAGCTTGGTCCTTTGTTGTCTGAGCTGTCCTCAGTGGCCATGCTGGGACGCTGCGGGGCTGCACCTTTGAGGCAAAGAGGAAAGGTTTTATTTCTGTTGCTAAGCTTCCTCAGTGTTGGTTCAGAGACCTAAAATGAGCCGTGCTGACAGACTGGAGCCAAGCAGCCGTGTCACAGCGGGCTCAGTCCTGCTCCAAAGTTTACTTGATCTAAGTGACAAGGTGTCATTTCTCCCTAAGAAAGGGAGAAATGGCACCTATGGAAACCCAGCATGGGCTCCTTCTGCCAGGCAGCCAGCTGTCCAGCTTCTAGCCACTTCAGGATTTAAAAAAAAAAAGGGTGTGTCTCTCTTTTCTACGTTGTTCAGCCATTCAAAAGCACCTGCTTGGGATTTTATTTCTTTTTCCATTTCAATGGTCAGTGCTCACACTGTCTGAGAGAGGTCATATAAACCACAGCCTGGGGGAGCTGGGTTTCACACCTGGTGGTACTGCTCTTTGGCTGGTATAATAAACAGCATATAGACAAACTTAAGTGCATATACAGATATGTGTGTACATATTTTTTTAGAACATCTCCTGCCCATTTCCACTTTCGTCAGCACATGTTAAACATTTCTGCTGGTTTCATGAAATTAAGCATGGGGAAGATAGTTGACGTACGCACAGATAGTTTATGTACGCACACTTATTATCCCTATAGGGATATCTGTGGTGCATTGGCTGTCTACAATGTATTAGGTCATATAGAGCATATATTGTGTGTGTGGACCCTTGCTTTGAGTCTGTAAGGTAGGTCCTGCCAAATGCTCTGTCATAGCAATTTCCAGCTGACTGAGGGTGGTCCCCGAGCATCAGGTCATGTTCAGAGCTGAAACACCCTTCCTGAGACACGCAAAACACCTGCTGCTCTGTACTTAGAGCCCTTTCCTCAGCAGCTGCCTTGGTGCAGAGCCACTCCAGGAGAAGCTGGGGAGTGAGGAGCAGGGGTGTTCATGCCTCAGAGGTGTGGTACCCTGGTTAAATATGCCAGCCCCCATCACCCCATCATGGGGGATGCAGCTTGGTGGGACCTGTTCCCGCAGAGTGTTCCTGATGGCAAAGCTATATCCTGGTTACAGGGCTGGGTCTCAACAGAGAGCGAGTGTCCAGGATGATGCAGATGTTCAGGCAACTTCCCATTTTTGCCTTGAACACATACTAGAGAAGGGAAGTAAATTCAGAGAGTCAGTCTCCCAGGAGTTGATGAGCAGGGAAGATGTCCTTTTCTGTCAGGTTTGCATGTAGCTGAAAGCAAGAACTTCTCATGCTTCCTGGCATCAAGGGTTACATGCATGTTTTGACCCCTTTTGAAGTATGTGCAAACATTCAAGCACTCACTGGACAAACAGTCTCAGCTTTTCATAGCTGGGATGCTCCTCAAGAGTGGGCACCAGGCCCCTGCATGTTGGAAGAGGCTTTGACAACCTGATCTGCTGCGGCTGCTGGTTTGCTCATCTGTACTCTGTCACAGCTCATTCTGGTGTAAAGTCCAGCTTGGGGCACTGAAGTCATTTGGGCTTTGCACCACTACAAAGATGATGAGCATTTGGGCTGGAGCCATAAGTATGCAAAGAGCTCTGTAAGTGGGTTGACCAAAAGCTGCTCTGCTCTCCCCGGTGACCTTGGTTTGAACTGCTGCATCCTCAGCCCATGAACAGTGTCAGCAGGTCCCACCTCCAAGCACTGGACTGAGGACTGCTGCTCTATCCTGGTGAAGGTGTCCTTCCCTCCAAGAGTGATGCCACTGTTTAGTTTCTCCTCTTGCTTCAAGATGCGATTGTCATCCCCACCCTGACTGCCTATATGTCTCACTTTTGTTCTTTTCTTGTAGGCCTGAAAGAGATGTTCAGCCTGAGACCCATACTACTTAGAGCAGTAGCTGGTAAGTGTCTCCCCATGACTCGTTGCCTGTTTTATATAAGCTCCATCAGGCTAAAGGGGTCAGGTGGCCATAGCTTGGGACACCTGTCTGTGGGCAGTATGTGCAGCTGTCCTGTCTATCCACCGTGTCCGTGGCTCGAGAACTGCAAAGCACGAGGGCTGGACTGATGTTCTGAACCTCGGGTTGTGCTTTGTATTGCACTGGAAGTCCCGGTGGACTTTAGGTCCCATTGGATGCCTCTTCCTGCCCAGTTTGTCCCCGTCTGGCAGCTGCCAGAGAGGAGACCTAAGGTTAAACCCAGCTGCCTGCCTTGACCCCCACCACAGGGTTTCTGCCTCAGCCTCACGTTTATGTGTTTTCCATGGGTATGATCTGTTCACCAGTTTGAGACTCTCTTGGCACTACCAAGACACAATTTGGATCTCTGTAAGAAGTGCAAAGCTGGCATAGGTGTTGCTGGTCTCGGGACTTTCCAGAGCTACTTGAACCAGCAATCAAGAAATGGTCCTTGCCACCATTATCATAATCTCTCTTGAAGTGGAGTTGGCCCTGTGTAGACACTTGCCCTCCTACCAGGGCATGGCCTGTCAGTGCTTACTCCTGCTCCTCCTTCGTCTCCCAGTCTCTGTCTACATTCTGCTCCCACGATCTTCAGCCAAGTCTCATTCCCTTTTCCTTTCTGTTCCCTGACAGCTCCAGCTTCCACAGCGTGTGGCAGCAGCTTGCAGAACTAGTGTCATTGCAGCCTTCCCAGAGGAGACCCGGAGTGAACCAAGGGGTTTGGTGGGGTGGGATGGGATTGGGGCATCTTTAGGGGCATACATGGGGGAGGGGAACACTTGACTTTGCAGTTCTGTTGCAGCTAAAGCAAAAAGCTTTCCCCGCGTTGAGGCCAGGTCAGGTATATTTGCTGTTTCTTGAGAATAAACATCCTGTCTTGTTTGTACAGCTGCAGTCTTTATCTAACCAGACATTTACTTGCTGAAGACAGACTGCTCCACACTATCTCTTCCCTGCTCCTCCTCAGCAGCCATAGCTTCCCACCCAGCTGGTGGCCCTGGTCATCACCACATGGCTCTGAGAGAAAAGGCAATGCCTGAAAAGACAAGGCAGCACCTCAAGAAACACCAAACATTCTGGCCTGGCCAGCATCTTTGAGCATATCAGTGCAATTGTTGCCTGTTTCAGGCCACGCAGAATCCAAAGCTATCCTGTGACCAGAGGACTGCTGGCATTTATAGCTGATGACTGCCTGGCTTGACCCTTCTGGCCGAGGGGAGACAGGGTTTGTACAAACACTGGTTGAACCAGAGGGCTGGACATGCTTCCCACTATCAGGCTCCAGCCCAAAGCTGTTACCTGCAGCTTCAGTTCGTGTCTATGGCCTGAGAGCAAAGCCAGAGCGCGTTGGGGCTGAGCACTGGTGCACATCCTTCTTTAGAGCTTTTTTCCTCCTGTTCTATGGCTTTCCAAAGCCGCCTTTCACATGGCAGCACTTGGAAGTCAGAGGAGTTGACTGGTGACAGTGGGAAGCAGTGGGCAGAGGCTCTGTGGGAGAAGAGCCAATAGAGCAGTTTTGAGCTGCTGATCCATCCCATCTAATCTGCTAAACCCCATTCAGTGGCTTTTACAGTCGCCTTTTCTTTTTTTTTTTTTGCAATGTAAAGGCTCTGTGCAAAGCATTCTCACTTCCTCAGCCTCAATCTGCAGCGAGTATTTGATGTCCTCAGGGTCTTTGCCTTTGTGCCATGACCCAACACAGGAGTGAGGAGAAGCTTCCAGAAGGCTGGTATGGTGACACTTCTCCAGGATAGACTTGGAGGCAGACTCTGTTTTGACCCCTAGATCTCCTTGACTTCTGGGCTGAGTTATGAATCCTGTGGGGAGACTTAGCTCTTAGCACAGGTGGGTGGGAGGTGAGAACCTGCCCCCCCACCCACCCAGGGCTGGGCTGGGATGCTCTGCCAGGGCTCTTCCCCCTGCTGGGCTGGCAGAAAAGTACACAAAGGAGCATTTTCTAACGGCTCCACCCCCTCTGTCCTTTCACTGGGACATGTGCCAGTGACCCCCATGGGAAGCACAGCACCAGTGAATGGAGTGTGCCAAGAAAAGAAAACCAAAACAACATGCAGCAGATCTCTCATTTTGTGACGGTTATAGGCAGCAACTGGGGAAGGAAGAAAGTTGAAGTGGATAAATAGGAAGGATTTCCTCAGGATTTAATCTAGAGTGGATGCAGGTGAGCAGCAAACAGATGCTGAAAATAGCCTGCAGGCAGAAATAGCCACTTGCCCTCAAGAGGTGTGAGGATAGAGCTCTTGGAGCAGGGATGGGTTCAGCAGGAAGGACAGGTAAGGGCCACGTTCTCACATGGGGCAGTAGATGCCCCTTGAGGGACAGGATTACCCCAGAGCCAGACTAATTGGCTTGGGAGCATCCCCTGGGTCAGGATCAGTTGTATGTTTTTATTCATTGTATACTTTCACCCCAGTGGCTGTCAGAGTCACCCTGTTGGGGGGGGGGGGGGGTTCGTCCTTCCAGGCAGGATGCTGGGGGTGTTCAAAGCCACCCACGAGCAAAGGGGTGGAGAGGCTGCACCTTGCCTGACTGTGCCCCTGCTGTCTCCCCAGGCCTGACATCTGACCCTAGAGGTGAGGAACATCTCACATCTTGGCCCCTGATGGGTACATCATCCCTCACCCAGCAGTAAATGGCTGGTGTCTTTCAGCCTGCAAGGGACAGATCAGCAACCTCAAAAGCACTTTGTTATAAGCAGTCAGAAGGTCTCCAGGTTCAGGAGGGCAGCACGTGTTAGACTTGCTTTGCAGCAGCAGCCTCGAGGGCAGCACTTACTTGAGAAGTAACCCTGCAATGTAGAGTAGTCATAAAACCAGAAAGGTCCTGTTAACTACAGGGCAGGAGCTCAGAGATGTCTGTCAGACTGGGCCAGGTCCTCCACCCCACCACCACGGGATGTTGATGCCCACATGGACACGTGCTGGCGATTGCTGCGGGTCCCACCTGGGGCGCAGGCTGGGATCTCCCTGGCAGCGCGGGCGCAGGCAGAACCTGGCAGGCAGCACAGCGAGGTTTGGTGCAGCCCGGCTGGGCGAGGCTGACGGGAGTGCTGCCTGCAGCACTGGGTGCGTGTGCAGCGCGGTCAGCCTGTTCTTGTAACAACCATTTGGAGTGAAAGCAATAAACTCTGAGCAATCTGTGCCTGAGTTAGTCAGCGAGCTGAGCCTCAGTGCGTGTGTCTTCTCTTTGCCTTCCCACACCCTGTCCCTGCTCCATGGCCACCCAACCAGTCTCTCTGGACTCCCCTACTACAGGGAAGGTACATCAGCCTCCCTTGAGCTCTTCTTGACCAGACAATGAGGTTTGCAGCATTCTGCCCCTCTCTGCTTGAGCAGATCTGCACCAGCAGCAGGCCTGCACGGGGAGAGCCCTTTCTGGGAGGAACCACAACCAGGAGGGCATCCTGCCCAGAAAGAGGAGTTAAAGGAGAAATAAATACCCAGCTTATGTCTTCCTATGGTCCTGCCCGTATCCTGGCCAGAGAGTGGGCAAGAGCGATGTTGGACTCCAGATCTGATGAGAATTTGGGGTGAGAGGGGTGACCTAGGTGGAATCTGCTCAGTAAAAGGTGATTTCATACACAAGCATAATAGATCCCTAGTGGTGCAGTGGCTGATGCCAGGCCTCAGGTAGCATCCTTTGTGTGTGGAATGGTGGGCTCACCTCATGCGTTTGAGCACCCCATGCAGCTCCATGCACAGTGGTAGCACCCAACACAGATCCAGCCTGCTCGCTGGTGGGGTGAGGGGGAGGTAAAATGAAGGAAGAGATCCCACACTGTTCCTGAACCACCGTGTATATGGGTTTTTACTGAACAAGACTCTGCAGAGGGAAGGCATGAAATGTCTCTCTGATTGATCATCATGACACCGACTCTCGTGAGAGGAAGCCTCCCATTTTCTTTGAGAACCGCTTCCCTGCAGTGTCTTAGTTGCAGCTTCTACCTGCAGACAGCCTGCTTGCACTGCTGAAGCCCATGGGCCACCAGCCAGCTCCAGGACCAGACAGAACAGGCAGCACCGGAGAAGCAAGGCCTCAATTTTCCATGGCCCTGCCTCTTGTGCCAGGCAGCCCCTTTCAGTCAAGAGGGCTGAAAACAGGAGGCACCAGTGACCTTCTCTGCCAGATGCCCCACATAATTCTTAGGCAGCTGCCACAGTCTCTGAGAGTGGTCCTTCTCCACAGCTGCATCCTGCCATCAGTGTGGCACTGCTGGAGGGTGCTGGCGTGGCCTGAGGTCAGATGAGCTCCATCTTGAACTGGCTGAAGTTTGGCACAGTGGGTGAGGGCTCAGCCATACTGCTGAAGGGGACACAGGGCTGGTTTGCTGGCACGGCTCCATGGCTCACGGTGGAGCTGAGCTGCTGCAGCGTCATCAGCACCTCCTGCTGCAGCCGCTGCTGGTGCTCCTGTTGGCGCTCCAGGTGGCACTGCCTCTCCAGCACCGCGTGCAGGGCCTGGCTCAGCTTCTGGATCTCTGTCTGTACAGCATCCAGCTTTTCCACAATGGCATGGGAGCTGGGAGCAGGGGGAAGCACTGGTCCACTCCAAGCAAGATTTTGATTTCCAGGACTCACAGGAGTCAGCAGGGCAGTCTGAATGCTGGCGTCTTTGACCTGTAGCAGTGGGAGGCAGGAAAGAAGGTGAAATGTTATCAGCTGCTGCTTTGATGGTGTTTGATATGAGAAAGATTTATTCTGCACTAAGCTACGTGGCATGAAAGGAAGCCATCACCTTCTTGTGGACCTCTAGAGTTCTTAACACTCGGAGCTGTGCTTCATCCCCACCCAGCCCCTCTGACACTGCTCCTCAGGAACGCTGCATTGCCCTGCATGCTGTCAGCACATGCTCAGCCACCCAGTGGTGGGTGCTTCTAGATGGCAGCCAGGCTGCCTGTGCTGCTGCCAGGCCTGTATGTGCTCTTTGCAGGGACAGAAATAGCATATCCTGGGTTTTTCTTTCCAGCCCCTCCATTTCTTGTATGGCACTCTGAAGCAAAGAGCTGTTCGGCTCTCCAAGAGGGATCACATGCTGGTCTGGAATGCCAGGGGAGCCCCTCTCCTGAAAAGGGTGTTGAACAACTTGTGTCCTCTCAAGCGGCTGGCAAGGGCTCTTGACAAACACCTGAGGGGGCTGGAGAAGGTGTTTGCCGTGTCTGAGCAGAGACAGGGCTGTGGATGAAGGCTCAGCCTGACTCATGGCTATGTTTCATACCCAGGATGCCATGGCAAGAAAGGCAGGTGCCAGCATCCTCCCATCCTCTGTGGGACAAGAGCACTGCTTGTCAGTGCTGTCTCCAGGGGTCAGACCCTACTCTGAAGGGATAAACCTTGATCACTGGGACAGTGCAACAGACACATTGCCCTGCTAGCAGCCTACCCAGGGCTGGTCCTGGGACAGCTGGATCACTCGCATTTGCCCCGTGGCTTGCCACAGCTGCCAGCAGAGCTGAGCTTGGCCATGGGGTTGGCCAGCCAGCTGACTGCTCACCATGGTGGGCAAGATGGCTGCAAGGACAAAGACCTGCTGGGACAATACATGCATGGCCATAGCCTGGGGGTCTCATGGCATGGCAAGGCAGGGGTGTACACACTAGGGTTTACAGCAGTTGGACATGTTCCAGAGGGCAGCCGTCATGGCTGTGTCACCATGTCCTGGCCTGCCACAGCCCTTCATCTCCTGCTGTGGCACCAAGCAACTCAGCTACTAGTGTCCTCGTGGTGGCTTGGGGAACCCCCTGAGCTGGTACTGAAACCAAGTCTTAAAGGGGGGGGTCTGTGAGCTGCAGGGTGGAAGTCAATGCTGGCAGAAACTAGCATTACTATGGTGAGTGCCATCCAAGGGCAGCAGTGAGGGCTGGCTGCAGGCCAGGAGGGCAGCACACCCCATTGCCCCAGAGGACAAAGGGGCTTTCCAGACCCGGTCACCAAATGCCAGAGTCAAACATTGCTTGAGAGTGCAGCCAGTAGAAGACAGGGGGTATTTCAGGAGCTTTTTGTCCCCAGCAGCCTGCCTCACCTGCATGGTTTAGAGGCAGCCGGGTGCTATGTGAGGCTGTACTGTTGGGCAGCACCACACCAGCTCCTGGCCAGAGCAGATGAGCTCTCCCATCATGCCATGCTGCCTGGCATCTTACCTTCTTCTGTAGGAGGATAGCCCTGTCCACGATCTTCTTCTTCACCATCAGGGCTGGGTTCCTGGCAGGGTGTGTGACCAGCCGTCCTCGGCTGGGCAGGAGCTGCAGGGAGGTGGCTGGGCCTGCCAGGGCGGGGCAGCTCACTGGAGCCGAGGGCGAGGGCGTGCCTGTGGAGCCATCATAACCTGCAAGGGACAGTGAGGGATACACCTTGAAAGGAAAGAGGACCTTGGGGGCTCCCCAGTGGGGGACAGGGTGCCCTGTTGCTGGCCCAGCACTGCCAGGTGGTGGCCATGGTGGTGACCCTCCATAGGGAGCCAGGCCTTACCATTCCCAGGGACCGCTCCCATGGGCAGGGTCTCTCCGAGCTGCCCACCATCCTTGCAGAGCGAGGCCACGCTAACGATCTGGATTCCCTCCTTGGTGTCCTGGCCGCCAGCGGGGCACGGCGTGTGGCTGCCTGCGGAGCCCCCGCCAGGCACTGTGGGGGGCCGGGCACCCGGCAGCTTGGGTGGCTCAGCCTCACGCCCCTGCAGGGGGGGCCAGGCTTGGTCCCCATCCCAGGCGGCTGCTGCTGATCCTGGCTCCACGCTCTTCCGCTTGAGGAAAAGGTACACGGCCTGTGGCGTCACCCGGATGTCATCCAGCTCCAGCACTTTCTTGATCTTGCGGAAGCTCAGCCCGGCCCTGCGCAGCTCCACAATCCTCCTCTTGGCGTGGTCGTCCAGCCGGCCCATCACTCCCAGCACTCCTCCTGCTGCCAGCACCTACATCCCCGGAGCACTGCCACTGCAGGGAAGCTGGCAACCCCCCCAGGAAGCACTAAACCCCGCGATGCTGCTCGGGATCTGCTAGTGCTCTGCTGCCATGTGTCCATGTGGTGCTATCCCCAGGTTCCAGCAGTGACCAGGTTCCCAGCTAGAGAGGAAGAATAAGGCGTCTCTTCCCACTGGAGCAGCTAGGGACAGCCCAAAACCTGTCCCTCGCTCATGCAAAGCCCCCTCAGAGCAGGGATTCCAGCCTGGTCCCCTGGTTTGCCAAGGGCACAGAGGATGGTAATGGGCTTGGCTCTGCCAGGTGTCCCAAAAGGGACATTGATTCCCCACTGCCTGCAGTACAGTGAGGATTTGGTTGTGATCAGGATCCCAAGCAGCAGCTCAGTATCCCAGGAAGCTCAGTGTGAATCCTGGCAAGCAGCAGTTCATCTCCTGAGGCTGGCAGGTCCCTGCTGGAGCCTCAGTCTCCTTGGTGGCCTGGAAGGTTACAAGAAGCAGTACTGAGGATGGCCACATCGGCAGCTACTGTGTGAAAACTGTTGGTGCTGCAGAGCCTGTCCTTCGGGTCTGGAGATGACACTGTCCTGTACCTTTGGGAGAAGCAAAAGCAACCATTTAGATACCAGCTGTAAGGAAGGCACAACTATAAATGTAATGACTGTATCTCCTGTACAGTCATGGGGAGAAATGGAGCCACTTAATTCAACACAGGAGTTGTGCCCTTCCCACGTTTTACTTCTTGCATGGGAAAAGAGACATTAACTCCAGAGGTGTAGATTGCACTTTGGTCCAGATCTGTTTGCATCTAAAGGCCACCCCATGCCCTGCTATGTGCATTAGAAACCTTGTAGATAAGAGCTGGGGGAGTGGATATAGGAAAACAGACATCCCTGGATGCAAACACTGCATTTGCAGAGCAAGAGGAGAAGGTCAGAAATATCCAACCTTCTCCATGCCAAGGGGAGATGCTACAAAGAAACCAACACCTTGAGCTTCCTGTGGCTGCAAGTACAGGGAGCTCAGGCCCTGTCAAGATACTTTGCCCTCCTCCCACAGTATTTCAAGACATGCCCAGAGGACATTAGAGCAAAGCAAAGCAGTGTAGCTATCTGAACAGCCAGGGACAGAAACATAAAGTTAATGTAAATGCTAGGAAAGACAGCCCCCCATGCCTGCAGCCTTCATCCAGTCTCTGCACAGGAGAAGAGATGATGAGAGCAACTTGGAGATGCACTGTCTCCATGCAGCATCTTCCCCAGCTCCCTCTTCACTGAAGACATAGCTCACTTTGTACCATCCCCAGGTCCCAACTCCTTCCTTCTTCACTTGCTCATCCCCTCCAGACCTTCTCCAGCCCTCTGCAGAGCTCCCGCTGCCCTCCCTTCTTGGTCTTGAGGACAGCTCATGGACGGCACAGACCATTCCTGCCCCGCTAACCCCAGTCAGCTCAGCATTCCCAGTGCAGGGTGTTCCCCCTCAGCCCCGCATTTGCTGGAGGGGCAGCAGAATGAGGATTTTGGACAGGATGGCTCCTCACTGCAGCACATAGCTCCACAGGATAGCTCCATGGCTGCAGTGCATGGTTGCAAGCAGCAACTCCATGGAGATATCATCAGCACCCCGGGGTTCAACGTTAGCTTCATCCAGCCTACGTATGCTTCAAGAACAGTACTTGCCTCTGCAGCAGTTTTTTTTTAAAGTAGGTATTTCCTGATCAGAGCTAGACCAAGACTTGGAAACACATTTCAGAGAAGCTGCTGAAAAGCTGGCTGTGGGTCAAAGTCCAGTTAGCGAGCAGGAAGCAAGTGCAGAGAGAAGGGTAGGGCAAAATCCAGCTCAAATCCTGCTCACTTACACCATGAGGGCATACAAAGCTCACAGCAGCTACTCACTGTCATATGATCACAGAATGTTAGGGTTGGAAGGGACCTCTGGAGATCATCAAGTCCATCCCCCCTGCCAACGCAGGAACACCTAGGGCAGGCCACATAGGAACATATCCAGGCAGGTCTTGAAAGTCTCTAGAGACAGAGACTCCACAGCCTCTTGGAGCAGCCTGTTCCAGTGCTTTGTTACTCTCACAGTGAGATCTTTACACTCACCTGGCCTACAAGATGTTTGTTACTCTTTATAATTTTTGCATAAAAAAAATAAAAATCAATCCAACAAAAGGAAAGGATTTATGTGACCTGCTCTAGGTGGTCCTGCTCTGGCAGGAGGGTTAGACTAGATGATCTTTCAAGGTCCCTTCCAACCCTTAACATTCTGGGATTCTGGGATTTTCCTACACCTGTGATTTTGCATTGAGGATGGACTTCACTAATTTACGCTCACATGGACATCCCTTCACTTCTCAGGGCCAGGCTGGGGGATGACAAGGTTCTTCTGAAGGTTTGGGGTTTTTTTTATGCCACTCAGAAGTTAATTCAAGTGGCTGCTTTGCAGGGGGTCAGGGAGAGGGAGCACATCATCAGAAGCAAATTCACAGCACTGCAATCATGTGCACTTACTCTCTGCCTCTACCCCTTTTCATTTCTGGAGATACTGGGAAAAGAGAAGGTTTCAATCTCCTCCAGAAAGTCCCTAGTACAATCTCATCTGGGCTGACTCAGCCTTTGCTATTTCTAAAATAGAGCAGCACCACAAAGTCTGCTTGGCTTGGAGGTTTCCATACAATGCATGAGCACCGCGAGCTGTGTGCAAGCACTGGAAGTCCTAATTCTGAAATAGCAGCTTTCAGGAGGAGGAGGGCCCCACCTCCCCAGCTATCGCACTGTTCACCCCCCACAACTGTGAGTCATGCCCTGATCCTGCAGTTGTGCCTGCATGGACCCCTGCAAGCTGTGACCCTCACAGGTCTGCAAGTGTCCTTCCCCCACCCACCTTGTTTTGCAGTGGGATGTGTACTCGCAGGGAAAAGTGGTGCCTGGAACACTTGGTTGATGGCTATGGCTGGAGAGTGCTGTCACCAGCACCATGGGCCCTTCAATGGGTCAGACTTTGAGACCTCACCCAGCCAGGTGGACAGACATACTTGTGTGAGCAGCTGCATGTTTTGCTATACAGCCAAGCCTGCAAAAGGAATTTCACTTCAGCCTGACAATTTAGGCATCTGTCCAAATTTCACATCAGCCACCCTTCCTTCAGCTGCTGGTGAACCCTTGCAATGCCTAAAGTCTTTTAAGTACTTAGTTGTAGCTGGGAAAGCTCCTTTAACTAGGCATCACTGCTGGTAGCGCTTCTATTCCGTAACCTGCACACAGCAATATCCACAGAAACACAGACCAGAGCCTGGAGCAACCCTCTCATCACCAGGATTATTTCCTTAGCTCCCCTCCACTCTGGCCCAGAAAGTATTATACACAAAATGGACTATCCTCAAGAGAGAAAGAAGGCAGCACTCGTGCGTGCCCCAGAGTTCCCTTCAGAGCAGAGTGAATTTAAGGTCTGAGAAGGAAGAAAAGTGTGAATCCAAGTCTCCTACAATCCAGGTGAAGTTACCTAACCATCAGCCGTAGGGCAAGCAGTGGGCTTTTCCTCTTCACCACTTGTTTCTGCACCAGCACAAGTCCCAGCTCTGGGAGGCAAACCTGAGGAAGTGAAGCTCCCCTGCTTGCCTGCACACACAGGCACCCACCGGCTGCACTGCCGCCTGTGTCCCCCAGTCCTTCCGCAGCCCTGATTACTGCGCCTTGAATGCCCAGTTCCTGGAGAGTTAAATGTTAATTGTGTGACCACAGAGCTGTCTCTGGGAAGATTGACTTCTCCCCTCTGTCTGTCTCACAGCTGCAAGCCTGCTCTTGGATGCAGGCAGTTTCTACCCTGGGGACATGCAAGCAAGGCTTCTTCCAAAATTCATGCTGGGGCGAAGCAGAGAAGAATCAGATCCCCGCGGAGTCTTCAACAGACAGTAGAGCCTTTCAACAATCGAGAAACTGAAAAACTGCTTTGCCCTGGACTTGTGTTTTCTCAATGGCTGTTTTAAGTCCTCTGGGTTAGCTGCACTATCCTGACCAGCCTGGCCCTCAGCCTTGGAGAGATAGACTAGAGGAAATGGCCTGAAGTTGCAGCAGAGGTGGCTTAGATTAGATATTAGGAAGAATTTCTTTACTGAAAGAGTAGTCAGGCACTGGAATGGGCTGCCTACGGAGATGGTGGAGTCACCATCCCTGAAGGTATTCAAAAAACATGTAGATGAGGCACTTCATGAGATGCTCTAGTGAGTTGGGGTTTTTCTTTTGTTTTTTCTTGATTGTTGGATGCAATGATCTTAGAGGTCTTTTCCAGCTGTGACAATTTTGTGATTTTGTGATTTATTGATGGATGGACTTAACTAGAGTAGCAAGCTTCAATCTATCATTTCAGGTGCAGCATAGCCACAAGGGTAGCAGATACCAAGGTGGAGCAACATGTCTCACCAGTGAGACAAACTGCTGCTGCTGAGAGCGGCTGTGACCACAGGAGGAGTGGGAGGGCAAAGCTGCAACCCATGGAGAGAGAAGATGCCTTTCAACATGTCTGGTCTCAGCAACTGCAAACAACTACTTTATGTTGTTAACATCCCAATGCAAATTGGACTCAAGAGCTTGCTGTCCTGCAGACTGCAAAATACTCCTGCCCTAAAAAGGTCCTATGAAAGACAACGTTAGGTATGGGTATATCCCTTTCCTTTCAACTGTCTTTGTCCAGTGCAGGGCCAGTGTACCCAGGCATGGGACGGGAACCAGTTTGACTAATTCACAGTGGATGGACAGGGCATCCCAGGCTATGCAAACACGTGAAAATACAGAAGGGGAAGGTGTTAGCAAAACAGGATTGATCTGCATGGGCACTGTAAGGATCAACATACCTGATCTGCCAGGCTTCCCTTCAGCCTGGGACTTATTGCTGGTTGCAGCTCAACAAGGTCCTGTTGCACACCCTTCTCTTTGCCTTCAATTTCCAGCCCTCTCTCTCAGATCCCTGGCATGCCTTCGGGAAGCCAGAGCAGCTGCAAGCAGCTGGGGTGGGACACTGATCCATCCTCATCAGTTTTATTGTTTTCCCACAGCGTTCTAAATAGCCACTGCAAAAGCTGGCAAAATGAATCCTTTTTCACTCTGCAGCAGTTCAGAGGGGAATAAAAAAATATTAAAAACATCCTCCAGAAGCACACAGAGGACAGTGATGGTTTACACTTGATTCAGATATAGAAGAGAGCTTCTTGCAAACAAGAAAGCAAGAAGCATTTTGAGTAGAACAAAAGCAAAGATGCTGTGGAAGGGGCTAATCCTGCCTCGAAGAGAAATGTGCTTTGAAGGCAGCTGTGCTGGACAGGAAAGATGAGCTGATATGCAATGCTCCACTTGATTTCTTGCCCTCAGGGTCCTGTTTCAGAGCCTGCCTGGCACAGCTTTGAAGGGACATGGATAGTTCCTAGCTCTTCACCTAGATAACAGCTTCACAGCTGTACCAACAGACTGGAAAGTCTTATCTCCATGGAGACAGGTAACCAGAAGGAACTGGCAATGGGGCTTAATGGCATTTAGCTTGGACAAAGAGTAATGGTGTTAGGTGTCCTACATTGAAATGCTGCTAAAACAGGAAGATCGGTGCCAGGGAAGGATGGCCATTTCTCCCAGGCTGCAATTTTACCCAGTGTCACTGTTTTGTGGGATTTTTCAAGCCTCAGGAAAGCAATAACATTATCTAACAACATTGACTGCTACCAGCCATACAGAGCTCTGATTTTCTTTGCAAAATTGGTGACGGAGCAGCTGTGTTATTAAAAGGAGATGGGCAGGTTGAATTTAGATGGTGCTGCTGTTAACTGAGCCATGCTGGCTCCTTCCCTGAAGGGATAACCTCCTAAGAAGCTTTTTAATCAACTTGTACTTCAGCCACCAGAACAGCAGAGAAGGAAAGGTTGTATATCAGGCCCAGGATTTAGAAGGGAGCTATTTAGAGCCCAGACCTAGCTTTGCTCTTTCACCTTTGACAACTGATCAGTTCTTTTAGGCTCTGCTTTCAGAGCACTTGGGGAGATAAGCCCCTGCTTGCCCACACTGTAAAGATTAGATCCTCAGATGGAAAATACAAAACTCTAAGGTTTGCAGTATGTGCAAACTGAAGAAAGGGGGGTCCTTGCAAGGTTTCTTTAATTAACAGCTTGGGGGTTCGCAAAAAACTTGTAAGTAGGATGATGCACATAGTTTGCTTTTGACCCAGACGATGCCATGACAGCCTTGTGCTAACTGGGGAATAGGGTCTGAAGATAAGATGATAGGATACGTAGAAGCATGTATATGTAATGAGCATTAGGACTGCTTAGGGGCGCAGGGTAACAACAGTATAAACACAGTACTATTTCCTCATGTTAGAGGGGAGGAAAGAAGTTTCAAAAGTCCTCCCTAATGGTCAAAGGGTCCCAAGCCATGCAGTACAAAGCAGTGACACTGTATAAAATAATCACGCTGATTAATAGCTTTGTACAAAAAGCCTTTGCATTGGATTGGCTCTCCTACAGCACAAAAACCATACGTCAACATGGTATCACCCGGTCAGACAGATTCAGCAAATCTGTGAAAATTGTGTGACGCTGTACCTGTATCTGGTAAAGGTCAGATTTGCATTAAGAAATGATTTGGAGTGTCCAGACCTGATATCAAGGGCTGTGGAACTACAGCCCTTAACGGAACAAGAGGCTTTCTCAAACCACCTGGAAAGACCTGAGGGAGAGGAACAGCCTGGATTTCACATCCAGGATCAGAAATCCATCTCTGTCCTGGGACTGAATACACTTGTCAAGCTAAGCTTAAGTATTCAGACAAGAATAATAAATGCCAAGTATCTCACCGCCTTTACCTGTCCAGTGAACATTAGCCTCTCTTCAAAGTGTTAGGCAGCTTTAAGTCTCTGCTCTCCAAAGATGCAGCCCTCCCAGCAGAGTGTTGCAAAGGCTAAACCACAAGCCTATCTTCATTTTCTAGTGTCTTTCACGTGCCTGAAGAGGAAACAAACAAATCACTGCAAAGTGTAAGGTGATATTTGTTCCCTGTGGTGAAGCTGGTATGTTTGAAGAAAGTCAGTAATGAGCAGGTGTATTCCTACAGCGTCAGGGCATGCTTTGTAAGTGTTGCAGGAAAACAGAGGAAACAAGTGCATCACAGAAGAGTTTTTAAGCTAAGAGCCCTGAAATACAAATGTGTGCATAGGAACATTCAGGTGCAGACAGCCCTAAAATCTTGAGCATTGTCCACAGCCTAGCTGCAGGTGGGCACTGCAAGAATCAGCCACAGGCCTCAAGAGAAGGCAAGCCAGATGTTCAGAGATAACTGCTGAAGACTTAATTCACCTAGAAGGGTTTCAGCTAAACTGATAAATTCACCTCCTTCTGCAGATTGGAAAGGAACCCCCCAAAGCTCCTTTCTCTGCTGTTCCAGATCTATATAGCTACGCAACAGTTCAGCCACTGGAAACTCAGACTAATCTCAACTCTCTGCAGAGATAACCAAAGCCTTCAGAAGACAAATCCCCCATCCTGCAGTTCCTCTAATGAAGTCACACCGACTGCATTCTCTGAAGCCAGACACACATCTCACCGCACTCTGATACAGGTACGGAAGGAGTGATGGACTGAACAGGGAGGTGGACCAATGCTCTTAGAGCACAGAGAAGACACTGGCATCAAAAGGTTGTAGGCTGAGCTGGTGCAATCCATACAGGTGCAAAGCAATGCCTGGGACACAGCACCTCGCACCTCCCCACGACACATGAACACCAGTGGTCTGGTGCCACTGTTGGAAGAATAACCCACAGATCACCTGGATCTTCTGGGGCTCAGGATGAGCTCCACAGGCCACCACACCGCTGTGGCTCCACAACCCAAAGAATAGGAAGGAAAAATTAAGTACCCAGTTACAAGATGGTGCAACACACAGGACAAGCACTTTCAGCCTCAGATGGCATTTAAAGATGCTGACTCATTAGTCCTAATCACCATCAGCCACCACAATCGGAGCAAGTCACCTGCAGAAAGTGGCCGTGAATAGCACTGTTCTCATCGACAGCCTGGAAGTCCAGGAATGAAGGGGCAGAAAAACACAGAGGCAAGATCCAAAAGCAGCACTCAGGCCGCTCTGTTCCTTCCGCTCCTGCTTGTCCACGGTATCTTGGCCAGAGCAACTTTGTGGTCATCCACTGCCTTAAGTTCAGCACCCAGCAGTCTATCGAGACACGGGCAATTACTAAAGAGGGTCTGTACCTCTGCTGGAAAACTGCTAGGCAGGTTTCCGAGTTCAAGCAGCAGCTGGAGGACAGCATTTCAGATGGGGCTCGCCACTCCCAGCTCTGGCCCTGACCCTCAGCGCAGCACCAGAGCTCCGCATCCCGGCTCGAGCGGTGCCCCGCTCTGCCAGCCGAGCGGCAGCGGGTCCACGACACCCAGAGCAGCACCCACTCAGCATGGGCTGGCTGTGGGCTGCAGGAGCTCGCTAACACCAGCCTCCTGCCACCCCTCCCTGCCGCTCGCACCCCCGTCACACTGCCACTGCGAGAAGTTTCTCATCGTCCTTCCCCATCACTCTCCCAGCACCCAAAACAGCTTAATGCACAGAAGCGAACAGGCAGAGCATCCACATACAGGGACTAAAGGCGACTGCCGGGATCCTCCCAGGCGACGGCACCAACTTGCTGCTGCATCCTCCGGTGGCCGTGGCCAGCCAGGGTCCCAGCACAGCCCAGCTCTGCAGCAGCCAACTTTTTAGGAGGCTGCCGTTTGAAAAGCTCCTGCCCCCTTTGTTTGGTTGGGGCAGAGCCAGCAAAGGCTGCCGGGAAGGTCACCCAGGAGGAGACTTATGTACTGGAGGGAGGAGCACTCCTCTTAACTCTTTCAGGGCAGCCTCGCTTCAGGACTGGGAGCAGCCACAACACCTTCGCAGTCTCAGGGTGAGGACCTGCCGTCCATCCCAGACCACAGTCAGATGTGGCTGGCTGCCCCTGTGTCAGAGGATGGAGGAGAAACCCCGCAGGAGGCAGTGGTGCTGTCCCTGGAGGGCCCATCCAGACGTGGAAGCACCAGCCTCTTGTGCAGGCAGTGGTGACGAGGAGCTGCCCTGTGCCAGGCCGAGCTGCTGCCATGGGGCAGAAGGCCACGGCAGTTCCGGGCACTCTGAAAGTGAAGTGGACAAGTGCTCTGACCTGTTCTCAACTCTGCTTGTGCCTCCAGATGTGGTGTTCAAATCTCTCTTCTTGCTCAGGCTTGGCCTTAAGGCTTAAGTCTTGTCAACTGCTGGCAACTAACAAGGGTGTGTATTGCTTTGGGATCAGGCAGCCATTATGGCTTTGCTACAGCTGAGAGAACACAATTTTAAACATCATGCCCTAAACCCAACAGCAGTGAGCATAGCTGAGTGGGAGCAAGCCTGGCCTCCATCCCTCCTGCCCAAGGAAGTATGTCCTTTCCTGCAGGACCTTCTCCCTGCAGTAGCAGTTGGGATGCAGGCTAGTTTGGGACTGAGCACTAAAAGGCTGTCACTAAACAGCACAACCTGCTGAGAGCCATAGGTCCTGCAAGTAAGGTGGGCTAAGGCTTCTGGCTTATGTTTGTGAGCCCTGATCTTGCTGGTGGTACATATTGGCAGCAGTACTTGCCATCTTTCATAAAGCCCTGTTCAGATTTGCAGCTAAAACATAGTACAGGAGAGGTTTGGGTGTATCAAGTCTTGTTCTTCAGCTGTAGCTGCAGTCGGTGTCTAACAGGCACATTCATTAAGTATTTCTTTGCTCAGTGGTTACTCTAAATATGGTAAAAAATGATTAGTGCAAAAATGGACTGAAGATTTTAATAAAGCACCATAAAACTCAAGAATCAAAGCTACCGTACATAAAATGTCATGTGTAACGAGTTCATTGGAAGAAAGGAGAGAGTAACAGCCATACCGGGTCAGCCCACAGGTTCCTTTGGGTCAGCACCCCTGCTCCAGCAGGCTGACTGGCAGATGTCTGGGCAGGAACATAAAAGCAGAGCAAACATGTAGTAATGCTTTCCAAAGTACACTCCTCCCCAGTGCAGCACTGGGAGACTTTCCAAGAAGGCCAACAGGATCCTGGCTTGTATTAGAAACAGTGTGGCCAGAAGGGGTAGGGCAGGGATAGCCCCCCTTGGACTCAGCACTTGTGAAGCCACTCCTCAAATCCTGGGTTCAGTTTTGGGCCCCCACTCCCAGAAGGACAGTGAGGGGCTGGAACGTGTCCAGAGAAGGGCAACAAAGCTGGGGAAGGGTGTAGAGCACAAGTCTGGTGAGGAGCAGCTGAGGGACCTGGGGTTGTTCAGCCTGGACAAAAGGAGGCTCAGGGGAGACCTTCTCACTGACAGGAGGTTGGAGCCAGGTGGGATTGGTCTCTTCTCCCGCAGAACAAGTGACAGGACGAGAGTAAATGGCCTCCGGTTGCTCCAGGGGAGGTTTAGGTTGGACATGAGGAACAATTTCTTCCCCATAAGGGTTGCCATAACATCCTATGGCAGGGAAACTTGTCCTTCAACAGGATGTTGTGTGAAGAACAGCCTCCTTTTATTTTCTTTCTGAACCTGCTCACAGCTAGTTTCATGTAATACCCCCTTGGTTTTGCAGTAGAAGACAAAATAACCCAGTTCTTCTTATCACACATGATCTTACAGATGCCTGCCCCATTCCTGCTCACATTCTGTGATGGAGGTAGACGGCATGTTCTTAAACTGTGTTCAGGAGGTGGAACTGTCTTCCTTTCACAGAGGAGCACAAGGGTTCAAATCGAAGGAGTTTAGGTTTGTCATTTTTAAGGCCTTGCTTTAGGAGTGGGATCAAAATACACTTCTGACTTTGCTCCTTTAAAGTCAGAACCTGGGCAGCCAGCACAGCTGGAATCCAACATGAGCAGCATTGCTGAAATGCCACTGGATGGTGCTCCATCTTAAGTCTTTCATTCTTTTCCAGACTTTTTTCATGCACTTGTGCAAGTCAGGCAGCAGGCCAGTCCTCTCTCGGTGGTACATGTCCCTTTCTGCTGCATCCCCCAAAAGGACACATCTGCCACAACCTCAGATTAGTCCTGTGTTGAGTCCACAACCTGGACATGACACTGTGCCCACCATCTACAGGTGAGTGTCCACGGCTTGCTGGGTTGCCATTTATGTAAGTCAAGAGCCAAAACCTGGCTCTTACTAAGCAGGAGAAGGTTTGTTAGGAAGACTTAACAACTTTTAATACACCAATAAGTGTAGCTGCAAAAACTTGTGAGCCAGCCCAGTACAACAGGGACTAAATGCTCAGCGGTCGGCTTCCCTGGATTAACGGGGCTGGCAGCCACACTGCTGGGGCAACTCTAGCTTGAGGAACATGGGGTGCTCTAGGGACCGCGGGGACTTCTCCAGCTGCAGAGCTTGTCCTGCAGTCGGTGCCCTTTGATTGGCAGAGCCTTCGCCCCCCGCTCACCCCCTGACCGACCCAGTGCCACCCCGCCCCCCCCCCCCCCCCCCCCCCCCCCCCCCCCCCCCCCCCCCC
>JAAGNO010005406.1:17362-27742 GCA_033439905.1 Ceryle rudis | reverse complement strand
ATACTATGGACATTCCTTAATGATGGGGCTTACTGGAGTGGGGGTGGGGGGGTGTGGGGTGGGGGTGGGAGGACAAGCAGCAGGGGGATTCTTTGGGGAATTCTGATATTTAACTACTTCCTTTTTCTTAAATAAGTACCCAACGAACCAAGGAGACTTTAGACCAAAAAAAAAAAACAAAACCAAAACTTAAAATGGGAGCCTAGAAGCAACATTTTCTTTTATGTTCACTAATCTTCTGAGAGTTGTACTTCAAGTTTTTCAACTCCACCTTTTCTCTGTAAGTCTTGCTGCTGGTCAGACTGCATCTTTTCTCATGAATCACAGCCATTCAATTCTCTGCAATGCAATTAAAACCCCATTTTTCTTCAAACTGATTAAAACTTGCAACATCTGTGAGGGAAGAAAGGAAGGTATAAACACTCTTTTCCTTTACACAGATGGAAGGCACAGACCAACAGAATGCAAAATATTCAAGTGGTTGCTAAATTTAAAGTCTTATTTAAATAAAAAATGTGGGTTTGTGTTTTGCTGCTTTGAGTTCTAAGGGATTTGATTAAGATCAGTGATCAAGTCACTGTTAAGAGTCAGAAAAAAACCAAGTGTTTGGACTTCCAAGACCCAAGTGGATCACTCTATATACATTTAAAAAGGTACAAGACAGTGTGAAACAAGCTGTATTTAAAGGGGCCAGACATTTTCTGGGAAAGAGTTTCTCACCACTGCCGGAAGAATATTTTCATAATCAATTAGGCTGTAAATTTATAAGGCCAGATTGATTTTTCAAGTCAAATTAAAGATCAGTTATGAAAAAGACATGGAAATAGAATTTAAAACTTTTTTCCCTCCTTCATGCTAGTATGAAAGATAGACCTAAACCTGTGTTAATTCCAGCAGTCACAACAAAACACTTAATTGCTATTTCATAAAAGTTCTATATCAAAGAAAAAAACCCATGCTTTTGAGGATGTTCCTTTCTATAAAAAGAGTGAAGTATCAGTTAAAAGCCTTCTGTGTTTTCCCAGAGAGCTATGGAGGTTTGACATCATGTGCTTTCCAAGTTCACACAAATAATGCCTTTTGCTCCAAAATGACAGATTATGTCAGGGAAAAAATCTTTCATTACATACTGTTTACATTCCAAATGTGCCTGGGAGGACAGAGTTTTAAAATTCTTTTATTTTTTATTAATTTCTAAAATGACTATGTAAATTCTGTTCCTTTACCCATTCTAAGAAAGTAGTGTTGGAAGACAGCACAAAATGACTCTTAGACTATCTCTCACAGATTGAACTTAATAAGCAATTGGTGTGGCAGGACTTTGCATTATTCAGTTTGTGAGTTTCTTTAAGCTTTTTTCACAAACAAAAAGCAAAACACTTGACCCCATGAAATTTAGAGAAATTATGTGCTATAGATGTTTATTATTTCTCTTAGCCTTAATTGCCTTTGCTTGTTCACTGATACACATATTATTCCTTGGCTCAATAAGAGGCATTGGACTCCTGTACATGCCTTTATACATCAGTAATTAAATCCTTGGTGCTTTTGTGAGATCCATGCTCCTCATGGAATATGTAAGATACATACATATTCATTGGAATATGTAAGACACAATCACTGCTGTCTACAAAAAATTATAAGTTCACACATTTCAGTAGCATTCTTTCTGGTTAAAGAAGAGAGAATTACTGTAGTGACACACCTCCATGTCTGTAGTGCAGCTGAGATTATATGATTTGATGTAAGGCTTTGTGTATAATACTTCTGCCTTTATCTGCACTTCAACCAGAAGCAGCTAGAGCAATAACTTTGTCACATTAGATCCTTACAGAAGCAGTTTCCTCTGGTCCAGCTGTCTTAACTTTCAGGGTACAAATTTTTTTTTTCCTCTAAACTACACTTTTTTGCTCTCAGCATGATCATGATGCAATTCAGACACTAAATATCAGAATTTTCTTGGAGATGGTATGCTTTTAGATTTTCTTCACAAAGCTGTGTGTCCAGAATGAGTCTATGAAATGCTGCTTTTTGATGCATTTGGTTGTTCATTGAGCCAACAAAATGAAACATGTAGAACTGATTTAAGTAACAATATTATAGTTTTCAGTCAACTCTGGATATAAGAAAGAGAAGAGATCCATTATCTGTATCTCTGTCACAGAAGAATTGTTTCCTGCAGGTTGCATGTTTGCTAAGCTTCCTTTTCAAGATATTTTTCACATAAGCGATGCTGTGTTTGTCAGAGAGATGTAAAGTAGATGAGAAAGGAGGTGGTATGTGTGTAAATTATACTCCAGGAAAACAAGACCTTCCTTTAAAGCAATGAGGGTCAATTTATTAAAGGCAGAAACAGCTACATGGACAGTTCCATTCCATTTGGGACTGTAAAACTTACTTTTCTTCCTGTTTACTTTGAAAAAACAGACCTCTGCTAAATGCTTCAATGCTAAATAAGTTTTGCATGAGACAGCTTTATTTTTAACTAATATAGAACAGTTGAGATCAGACAATACTCAGAATCATGCAGTAGCCAGCTCTTCAAGAATCTCCACCAAGCAGATCATGTATAAACATAATTTTTTAATTGATTTTTCATAGTGCCACACAATATTTTGATTGGATATTTACCATTACTTGGAATTAAGAGGTCTGCAGCACGTAATTTGCAAACTGTCTTGTCAAATCATCTTAAATGTCATTCTTAATGGATACACTTGCACTGTCAAATAATTCAGTTCCTCTCCTCACTGTCATATCTAGTTTCTTGATTGTACTGCACAGATACTATTCAAACTTCCTTTTGAAAAGAACAGAATTGTTCTTTTTGAAGTGCAACCTGAAAGTGGTTCTGGGAACAGCTTCTTTCACAAATGACTTCCAAAAGGCTGAAGGTTTAAGACAACAGTAGCTTGTTACAGTGTGCTCTACACAATTCTCCAATCCTTTCTGAATGTGCTCTTGACCCACAAGTTCCTGAACATACCATGATGCCAGGGCTTGCAACCATTTCAGTTGATAAGGATATGGCTCTGCCAAGCTGCAATAAAGCCTTCACATCATTAGTTACATTTTCAGAAGAAAAACAAACAAACAAGCAACAAACCACAAAAAAAACCCAACACCGGTAATTATGTCTTTTGTTCAAAGGATCACTATGTAGGACCAAAAGCCAAGTCTGTTAAACTCTGCTTAGTCTGGTTGCAGCTAGTTTGCCCTAGACTAATCTTGAAGAACATGCATGGGAACCATCCTACAAAACTGGATCTGGAGAACAAAGGAAACTGCATGGATAAATATATTAAGCAGTCAACATGTGCAGCCAATGAGTAGGTATCGGTATAGTAGTAGTGAGATTCCTCTTCAGACCAAATCACAGTCCATTCCTGTGCCTATCATGTAAAAATGTAAATGATGTGAAATGTAATAATGTAAAAAATCTTATCAAGATCTGCAGATGACAGGCTTTTGTGGGACAATAGGAGAGGTTATTTCTGTACAGTTGTCATAATCTGGGTGAATGACCAGACTGGGCCAAAACTGAACATAGTCTAGTGTGGTTAGCGTCTCCTCTGAGATTAATTAGTCTCCTACTCTGAACTTTCTCTGGAGGATACTATCTTACTATCTTCCTCTACTGACTACAAGGGACTCCAGGGAAATTAGCCCTATAGACAAAAATTAGCCTTTGGAAATAAATTCCCCTTCCCTGGTTTTACAAATATCTACATGTCTAGGATGTGAATAATGCATACGCTTGTAGAGCCTCTTGCAGAATACCACTTGGGAAAAAAAAAAAAAAGTAAAAAGGACTCTGTTTACTGCTCTTGCACACAAAATATGTCTGTTTAGGAATAAGTGAGAAGCACAGCTACTCTTCAGTCTAAGGCATAACTGTGAAACCTTCTAGAAAGGGAAATCAACAGGATGAGTAAGAGACAAATAAAACTATATCACAAGAAAATGCTGATTATTGGTGGTCCCTTACTACTTGTACTTGGAAGAAGTCTGTTTGTGAGGTCCTAGTTTTGCACATATAATTAGCATTGCTTCACTTTTTCTTGCCTATCAAATAAGTATAACATGTTATGTAATACTACATGGTCATAACTTGTATGAACTTTTTCACTGTAAAACTCCTTTGTCAGAGACTCCAACTCTTTTAACATAATGGACAGGCATGGGTTTTTTCAGAAAAAAAGCAAGAGCCATTATCTTTTATCTGTGGCTAATAGATGCAGTGTTCCCAGATTATTCCACAGAACAAACAAGGGGTTTATTTCTTTTAATTAGAGCATCCTACAGTCATTTCAGAACATTAACTTTCTTTCCTAACAGATCTAAGATCATTAACTGTGAATCTATTTGAAACCAGGCAATGCAGATACCAGCATACTTTCCTGCCAAAGACTGATTCTTTGCATTTGGAGCATGGAAGAATGTTTTATCATGTAAAACCTTTGACAATAGGGAATTAAGGAGCATGTAGTGACTACATACGGTAACATCAATGTCAAAATGTAAGGAAGTGAACTCCTTTCTACTCACTGATATATTTGGGTAACTTGCAGCTTTCCTAAATGAAACATATAGGTCTTGAAGTAAAATGAAAGAAATAAAAAGTTCAAAGTTAGTGTGGTGGTGACTTAGTGCATAGAGAAGCATAACATACCAAAGCAAATGTAGTCACTTTCCTTCAAGCTCATTCCTCCAAAGTATATCTCTTGAAATAATATTTGTCTGGAACTTTTTAGGTACAGACATCACTAATTTATCTCCTTCAAAAATGCAGGAATTTCCCAAGATAAAAAAGGAGAGGACAACAACATTCAAACACAGACAAATTCCTTATTATTTTATTGCTCATAAAAAAACAATTATGCAAATATCCTTATTTTGTTTTAGAGATAATAATTCTAAGCATCTTGTAAATATTTAGTAAAAATGTGACATATTTTATCCTCCTCAAATGGAAATGACATACACAGGAATTTATTAAGTAGAAGTATGTTTGTGCTTTACATCATAACCCGGTCCAGACATATGGATGGTGCCTCTGTGATCTCCAGACATCTGTTTCTTCAGAAATTGTCCTCTGCAGATTACACAGACATTTCTAAAAAGTTTATAGAAAGAACAGATTTCATTTAGTGGTCTTTCTGAACATATGTAAAAATATAGTTTTATATTATTTAAACATAATGCCCAAAATAGAAAAGCATGATGTCTGCAGATGGATAACAATAGATATAATTCCAAAGAAAGACTGTCTTCTAGAATAATAAGTATGTTTTAGTTTTATGATCCTCTTGCCTAGATTCTAAATTACCTCAATAGGAATTTTTTGAGGCACAGTAAGCCTTGAAGCTAAATATGGATTTAAATGCCTAGGCTTAGGCTTTTGACTTTTAAAAATGTTGACCCTAGATACTTTGGTAAAACTTTCTGATAGGCTGTCATAAGGTAAGTGTTAATTGCCAGTTTCAAATCTTATTGTCTAATGTTTGTCAAATATGATAATAATTATCTTTTCTCCCACTGCATCAGGGTTCTTAATTTAGAGACTCAATGTAGAAGTTACAGATTTGATACTTGTGTTAAATTGGTTTAATTATGCAGCCCTTGATTTCAACGGCATATAAAAATGCAGAGCAAGAAGACAGCATCATATTCTCTCTGCTAATCTCCACTCTACAACTGGAGGTTTCATGTGGTTATAAACAAGGTGCTCAAAAAAGCTGAAAGGAAATGCCTTATATGGAAGTCTTACAGTTTTCTCCTACACCTTTTTTTTTTACCCCCTTAGAATCCCTACATAGGTAAGGTCTTGTTATGCTTGAAAATCATTTATCCTTACAGACATCTAATTTAAGACTTCTCTTTTCACAGTTCAAAGTTAACATCTTAGTGGTTTTTCCTCCAGTGTGTTTAATTTGAAGTAGCACAACAAATGTGCAGCCTATGTAGTGCTTGCTTTGTTAATGTTAGAGAGGAAATAAATATATTAGGACCTGGGTGGTGTCTCGTCCCACTCAGTGGACGAGGGAGATGAATCATTCTGATACCCTAAAAGAGGCAGTCCCTGCACGGTAGGGCTGCAGAGTCTGTAGAGTCATAACAATGACTCGGAGAAACAATACAAAACAATTTATTGGTTTTCCCTGATAAAAATAAACAGTGTGGATAAAGGTGTTTTGGCAATAGAGGTTATTTTCTTATCAATCACTTTAAGGCACAACTAAGTATCGAGGAGAAAAAAAAAGGAAAAGTGAGTAGAAAGAGAACGAAATGAAAAGATAGGGGGGGATATTAAGATAGAAAGATATCACCACCCTTGGATCCAGCAATGTCTCACAGCATCAATCCAGATCTTGAGTTCTTTGGTGGTGGGTGCACCCAGATCAATATTTTACTGTCTCTTTATACACTTGGGCTATGGGTGGCATCCCCAACCTACATAGGAAGTATAAAGGGGTCCCAATTTGCATAAGCCCCTTCTGGTGCAGTGTCAGCTATAGACCTCCCCTTGGCACAGTGGCTACCAGAAGAAATTTACTCTGGGAAAAGGCACCATCTTACCTTCACAGAACTTATCTCTTTCTGTTGATAATTTATCTGCAAGAAGAGGAGGATGGCAGAGCCATTGAGGACTACTGAGAGTCATCAACACCTCCCTGTAGGCAGCCCTTGCTCATTCTCTGTCCATATCTTATCACCACACAAGTTTTGAGACAACAGTAGTCAGGCTCTTACAGGCCCAACTATAGTTTACTATATGAATTGTACATTGTACAATTGTACATTCAGACTCACTTTTCTGGTAGGTCTGTATTGCATATTGCCATGGAGACTCATTCCTGTCTGTCTTAAAGTCCAGTCTTGTAAACTGTTATGCTATTCACAGAATCACAGAATCACAGAATAATTGTGGCTGGAAAAGACACTGTAGATCACTGAGTCCAACCATACCTACAAGAATAAAGAACACCTAAATACCTGACCACTAAAAGGAAACAAAAAAACAACAGAACAAAAAACCCAAACCACACAACACCAAAAAAACACACAAGCCCCCTACATGCCTACCCCTTAAGGGTCACAGAGCACTGGAACGGCCTCCCCAGAGAGGTTGTGGAGTCTCCTTCTCTGGAGATTTTCAAAACCCACCTGGATTCGTTCCTTTGTGACCTGTACTAGATCATATGATCCTGCTCTGTCAGGGGGGTTGGACTTGAAGATCTCCAAGGTCCCTTCCAAACCCTGACACCCTGTGATACCTGTGATAGAGCATGTTGTGAATCACCATGTCAACTCGTTTCTTAAATACCTCCAGGGATGGTGACTCAACCACCTCCCTGGGCAGGCTGTTCCAGTGCCTCACCACTCTCTCTGTAAAGAGTTTCTTCCTAATATCTAATCTAACCCTGCCTTGCTACAACTTCAGACCATTTCCCCTGGTTCTGTAATTAGTAACTAAGGAGAAGAGGCCAACACCCAACTCTCTATAACCTCCTTTCCGGTAGGTGTAGAGGGCAGTGAGGTTCCCCCTCAGCCTCCTCTTCTCCAAACTAAACGTGCCCAGCTCCCTCAGCCTCTCCTCATATGACTTGTTCTCTAAACCCCTCACGGGCTTGGTAGCTCTCCTCTGGACAGGTTCCAGCATCTCAATGTCTTTCCCATAATAACAGGCCCAGAACTGAACACAGTACTCAAGATGAGGCCTCACAAGGGCTGAGTACAAGGGCACAATAACTTCCCTTCTCCTGCTGGCCATGCTATTCTTTATATGAGCCAGCATCCTGTTGGCCTTCTTAGCCACCTGGGCACACTGCTGGCTCTTGTCCAGCCGGCTGTCTACCAGCACCCCCAGGTCCTTTTCTAATGTGCAGCTCTCCAGCCACTCATCCCCAAGCCTGTAGTGCTGCTGGGGGTTGTTGTCACTGAAATGCAGGACCCAGCACTTGGCCTTGTTGTACCTCATACAATTGGCCTTGTCCCATCAATCCAACCTATCCAAGTCCCTCTGAAGAACCTCCCTGCCTTCAAGCAGGTCAACACTCCCACACAATTCTCTGCAATAAGAACCGAGGCCATTCATCAGCTCACAGGTTCCAGTAAAGCATCCCTGACTGATATTTTTTTCTCTGCTAGCTTCTATGTCAGTCAAAGAAAGCAAAATTGGATTTTGAAGAAGAAAAGCACTATCTATGGATCAGAAAACAAAATGGCTATCTGCTACAATATTCGGTGTATAAAATAGGTTCATGTAACTTGTGATCAGTGTAGTGCCATGACTTAATATACCATTAAAAAAATAATTCACATCCAACACAAAATCACCTCTGTACAACTGTGCATTCCATTTCATAAAGCAAGTCAGAGACACAGCATGAGGTTAAACATATCTAAATATTAGTAAATTACACGCAAAATTAAACACAGATTTGACTTCAATTGCCCTTATTTTTTAAGACATAATATACTCAAAAGAAAGTAATATACAGAAATGGGGAAAATAGGGAAAAAAAAAACCCTCACCCCACAATCAAAAGGGCAGCTTTTCTGATTTCAAGACCTTTCCTTTCGGAAACAGCCATCTTCAAAATTTTGAGCTAGGCTGTATCATTCAGTCTTTTTGTGACATTGCCTATTTAAAGAGACTCAATCTCATAAAAATATCTAAGTGAAACATATCAGAAACAGCCTTCAATAAATCATAATTCTTGCTCTCTATAACCTTCCTATACTGCAAATGGTTATAGTGTCTTCTCAATTTACTAATACATATTAAGAGGATTCTGGAAATGCCGAGGAAAAATTAATATCTGTCTTTTATAAGCTTTATGACTTGCCTTAAGAAAGTTTTATTTCGTGCAAAAATGGTAAAGGACTGCACTGGGGATGTAAATTATTATGAAGAATATTGAGCCACTACTAACCAAACTTCTCCATACTCTCTAGTCACATAGTCATAGTGTTTCAATGTATTTGCAAAGTGTTCACTGTCAGTATGTTTATGCTGATATACACAGCTGGTTTTAAACAGACACTCCTATATTGATCATTACATTGATCATACAATGGATAACCATTTTTTTCAGGTCTCAGATTTCAAGGCTTCTCCTATACAGAACTGTACACTGATGTCACATGAATTTTCTTCCCTTTCTACTTTTCTGTATATATTTGCTTTATATAGCCGTATGTTAATTCATATTTTCGCTGTTTTTTCAAGATTATGAAGCCATAATATCCTCTTACGAAGACTTTAAAAGCCTGATTATGGTAGCATAATTGAAACTAAAGACTTCATTGCAAATGCAATGGGTTTGATTTTAATGGGACTACTTACAGAGTAGCACAACTTCCTAAAATTAGTAGTATGTTGCACTATATACTGTTGGACTGATGTTGATGAAGTTATGCAGGAAGTAAAGGACTTCTAAACCAAGGTAACCACATTTTGATTCTTATTAAGAGAAAACTGTCATCTGACAAGACCATTATTTTTACTCAGCCAAAGTCCTGTCAAAGGAAGGCTCAAAAAGGCTCAAGGGGAGACTTGCATTATTATGCTATCCACATGTCTTAATTTATTTTTTAAATCCCTTATTTAGCTTTTGTGCTGAAGTAAAATTTATCTGCACCATTTGGCAGGATGAAGACAGTGTTTGGACTGTAACTTCTAGAATTTGTCATTGCAGCAAACAATTTAAGAAGATGTATAAAGAGTACACATAGAACAGTGGTGCAAGCTTTCTACTCTGTAATTACTTCATTCTCTCTGCAAGAAGTCTTAACCTTCCAGAGGATGCTTCCTGTTCCATAAATAATGCTGACACAGCTGAAAACAGCTGGGATTTTCTGTAAATATAAAACTCAGACAATTAACTCATGTACAGCACACACGTCATCATATTCATTTGCCATTTTCATGGTGGCTTGTCCTTTCTACATTTTATTATTCATTTATGATAGCTATTATATGCCTTTCAGAGTCTATCTGGCTCTCCTGAGGAATATTTATGACTATTATAGAGCTCTTATGAGAAGACCCAACGATAGTTATTGCAGAAACTCTGTGAAATGCTACATTAGTGCAGAGATATGCTGGTAGTAAAATACCTGAACTTGTTTCAAAGCATCCCTTGATGGAAATTAAAAGACAGGCTTCTTCTGGTGAGGTTCTGTATCTCCTCTAACCCCGTCACCTCAGAGAACTGAGTAGTTCTGACTGGGAGTTTAGTATTCAACGATTGCAGCTGGTGCCTGAAAGCAAGAGACTTTGGAAAAGCTTCCAATGGAAAGAAAGGCGGGGGGGGGGGGGGGGGGGGGGGTTGTTTAAAAGGTATGTTTTGCGGCAAAAGAGCAGGAGAAAAA
>JAAGNO010005406.1:0-17352 GCA_033439905.1 Ceryle rudis | reverse complement strand
TGGAGAAGGGGAGGAAGAAGGCAGGAGGAAGGATGGAGGAGGGAGGGGTGGGGGGTGGGGGGGGGGGGGGGGAGGGGGAGTGGGGGAAGAGAGTTTTAAAAGGTATTTGCTGCAGCAATAATGCAGCAGAAATAAAAATGGAAAGAATATAGGTGAAAATAGAAGGCCTAAAGGTGCACCTTCTGACAATCAGGGACACCTCTATTATCCTTTACCCCTCTACCTCTTTCTATTTTAAAGAAAGAAGGGTGGTGTCTTGAAGTGAATCTGAATACTGAAGTACTGCACCACCTTCTGGGAGGGAGAGAATCTGGAAAGAATATAAAGAAAATGAGGGAGAAGGAAGAAGGGCCTAGCTTTTACTAGGTTTTTTTGATCGGTGTCTAACGTCATGCCTGTATCAATAAATAACCATGAAACAAACTGCTGAATCATTTTTTTTTAATCCATGACCATTTAAATCTTTTCTATGTTTCTAACCTATTTTGTCCTCTATGTATAAAAAACAAGTAGCCATTTCAATTTAGAACTAGAAGATTTTCTGGCATGTTAGTGGTTGTTATAGGAGCAAATATGCTATACTGTCAGGAAGGGAAGTAATTTGGGGGAACATCTTGGAAAATGAAATAAGAGAATTTATCAGGCCAGAAAAAAAAGAAAAAGAAAAACAAATCAACAAACTGAGATAATTAAAAGAAGTATGAAAACAAAGGCTTGATAAAACATAGATACAATATAAATATAAAACTTTCCAATCTGTGTGCAAATATTAACTTCATCTTATATTGAATACAAATTCCTGTGGTGGGTTCATGTCGTGTGAATGCAAGAAATAGATTCCATTATCTGTGTCCATTATCACAGCTGCTCAGTACATTTGGTCCAGTGAAATCCATGGTACAAGATACACAATATCCTTATTATCTTTTCAGAACACAATCAGAACTTAGTTTTTGCTCAGTGCCTGAGAAGTTTTATTTCTTTATATTTTCTGGGCTTTAAGCAGTTTATGGAAGAAAGCTGTGTATTGCCATGGAATGCCATGTGAAGCTATTTTGGACCACTCCAGCATTTATCTTGTGTAGTCCCTTGGCTATTTGAGGGAAGCTAAAGAGAGATATTTGCAAAGACTAATCTTTCGTAACAGGAAAACTAGTCTCTGCAGGTATCTTCTTTAATCAAAGGAGAGGAGCAGGTTCCACAAAGATGTTTCATAACAAACGGCTCTTAATCATCTCTGAAGGTGTCCTCCGCTATGGAGGATGCCTAAGAAGATTCTCCTTCATAGGTAAAAGTCAGCCTTTTTGACTAACTCTTCAAAGGCTTATCACACTTCATTAAAATATTTCTTGGCATGGAAATTGCTAGTGTTTAGGGCTCTACATTTCCATTTCTTTCTCCTTAGTGTCATATTTTATTCTACCACCTACTCCTTGTTACAGGTCATTGCTTTTATTCATATTATTATTTAAAAAAAAAAGTACTCTTTTTATATTAAGGTGAGCATCACACCCCAGGAACAATATATTATACCTACCTTTCTGTGCCCCTGACCATAAGCTGCCTGGAACAAAGATGGCTTTTTGCTTCTGATTCTTAGGCAAAACCCATCAGATTGCCCATATTTAGCCAACATCAAAGAAAAAACCAAGTCCAAACCAAAACATGTAATGACTTAGTAAATAAAGTAATTGAAGTCAATATTGTCAGTTTGCTCCAACTGAGGATCTGGCCCTGAGCATTTGTTAAGTGTGGGATTAAGTGTAAATAAATCATATTGCACTGTTGGAGTGTACAGTAATTGGTTTATTTTGTTTTCTGAATTCCCTGTCTTTTTCTCTTCTGATTTACTTCAATTAACAGACAGCATGAAGCTTTTCAAACCTGTCCTTGATGTTCGTTGAGGAAGAGGGAAAGCAAATGCCAAACTTTAACCTACAATCCATCACAAATAGTGAAATACCTTATAGGAGGTAGCAGAAAATATATTCATTCACATTCAGATTGAGTGTTTCAAATAATTATTTAATTGAGAACTAATAAGTCAGTTATTGCGGGTTAATTAAATGCCACTTGATGATTAAAAACATATTATTTATTCAGATTAACAACTATTAGGCAGTAGTGTAGCCCCACACCCTACTGTGAGTTATTACTTTAAAAGATTCTGTCAATGTATTTCTCATTTTCAGGCTTCTTGTTTGGTTGGGGTTTTTTGGTTGTTTTTGGTTGGTTGGTTGGTTGTTTTTTGTTTGCTTGTTTGTTTTGGGTTTTTTTTTTTTTTTACGCTGTTGATGTTCATAACATCTTGAAAACACTATGAGAAATTAACCCAAATTTCTTAACATGGGATTGTTTTCTCCTAACATAGACTATTTGTGTATTTTTGGTATGCTGTTTCTAGACATTCAGCCATAGTAATGGTAAAGAAAACACCACTGAAATGCTGTGTTTTTAGATACAACAAAGAGGAAATTTGCAGAGTGTATAAAAAATAACAGAAATTAAGGAAGTCAAATATTGAATCTGTAAGCTTCCAAAAAACTCCATTGATTTACCTCATGGGCCATGCTCAGTTAATTTTCAGTAGAGCTGTGTAGCCACATATGCTACCTGCATTTGGAGGTAATGTATGAATACTGTCTTGTGAAGGTCAGGAGTGGGTGTTGGAAAAATAAACAGCACTAACTTTTGTTTGTCATTTATATTACAATCTTTCTCTTTTTTTTACCTGCAAATTCTTTTATGAAAGCTTTTTTTGACGGTGCATTAATGCTTACGTTGTGTTGTGCTGATGGGTTATTTAGAATTCCTTGTAGATGAAAGATTACTACAATAGAGAAAACTTTTCCATATTAATGTGCATTATGAGCACTATCATTTCCTGTCATAAATCCCAAACAACTTTAAATCAAAGTAAATGTAGAAATCAGCTTTGCATGCATGACAGGGAAGTAGGGTTCACCCACCTTCTGTTTGGACAAGAAACTACATCCTGACAAATAGCCTGCTACAATTATTTCATTTTAGACTGCACAACTTCCATGAGGTGAGGGAAGTGTCAGAATCATGCATGTGTATACTGGTTCTTTGTCACTTTTGCTGAAATGATTCTCATCTTCCTCAGTGAACTACCACTGAACAAAAAGATTTTATTCTACAGAACATAGGTACCAAGTTTGCTCCTGCCTCTTCACAACACATCTTAGTGTTGTTTAAATGTCTGGGTTTGCCTGCAATAAAAGGCTTGCTTCTGATTTTACACAGAAAACTTTTATCAGATTCCAGTACCAATACATACATGTTTAATAAGTGATTTCTGGATCTCAGCTTAATGTTAGGAGCTTAAAAACTGGAAAAGTAATTCTCTGTATTGCTTTTAGAAAGCTAAAGGGTATTACATGCTTTTATTTTTTAGGAGTAGCTTCTGAGACCTAGAATTTCTGTGCAGTAGCCCATAAATAAGCTTGAGAAATACTGGGCAGCACCTCCCTTATAGTCATCTATCTTAACATACAGCTAGTTTAAGACACAATTTGATTTATTCTGTTTTGACATGGAACACGGTTGCTTAGCTCAGCTTAAGTTAAAAAGATAATGAAGACAGGAACCAATCAAAATGTGAGTTTACTGTGATTTATATCAAAGTTCTTCACCCAAAGTGAGGCAGAGGAAAACATTCTATGAGCTGTTATACAACTATTGTGTAAAGTCACATGTCAAAAGTATAAACCATGGTTTCTCTACACTGATATGAACTGTGTTGCCATTCCTATTCTGTAAAATAAATAAATAAATATTCAAACCCACATCATCAAAGACAGTAGAAATGGTGTCACATTGTTTGGAAAACTTTTTGCACCAATATACACAGCTGTTATGACTTTTGAGAGGGCAATGAAACAAATAACCAAGTTCCCTTAGAATCTTCTCCTTTGAACTCAAGGATAGCTTTAATAACTAGCATTCTGCTGGCACCAGCAGGTTTATAAAGAGTCCTCTTAACTGTATAGTAGTTAAGTTTAAAGTTATTTCACAGAACAAAATCTTCCTAATCTATTTCAGGCACTAAAGGAAAGAAGAACTTAAAAATAAGAAGGTCTTGAGAAAAGAATCAATTACACTATCTTATATTCCCTCAAACTCACTGACTCTTAAGCTCAAAGAGGAGACAGTTAATAGGTTTGTTTTCACAGCTGTTGGGTGTGTAAGTACTTTCTCCAGGGGTCAGGAGGGCCAGTCTTTCCTAAGTATAAGAGGCAGTAGAGAAAGTGTGAGCTACCATGCTGAACAAGACAGAGGACCTTTTCTTGATGAAAAAGTCAGCAAGAATTGAGGACGATGTAGTGTCATTTATTTTACTTTTTATTCAGACTGCTCTAGCAGTTTCATCAACTTCTCGGGTCTCTGGAGTACTCATGAAAGTGATGCAAAACCATGAGAGGATGCAAAGAGTATTTGTCAATAGATGTCAAGTTCTTTATTTTTTTGAGTTAAACAGCTGAAAGTATTTTAAAATAAGGGTATTTAAACAGTTAAGGTATGTCCATTTTTAGTCATAAAAGACTGGATACTCTTACAGTGCCATTTGGTGTAGCTGTATGTACCATACAACTGTTTTTGATCTGACTTTCATGTTCTTCTTCAACTTTCCAAGATTCACTGTAAACTATAAACTACAGTCAGATTTCCATCAGCTTGGTATACCTCAGAGTATCCTCTGCAAACCGCAGCTTGTCCTAAAACTGCCACAATAGACATTAAAATGAACAAGCAATTAGTACACAGATCACTTGTAAAATGCATTGTCTCAATTCTATTAAAATCTTAGTGGATAAGGATTGTGGTGGAAATGAAGGACAGAAGTATTCAAATAATTGAAAATAGATTAATATCTATTTTTCTGTACGACTTTGGATCCATACCATTAATGATTGAAATCAATGCTGTTCAAAAGCTGTGAGTTGGTACAAAGGTAAAAATAGCTGTTAGCCTTAAAGAAGCATGTATTAAAAGATACTGGAGCATTCATACCTTTTATTACTATTTAATTCCAATAAAATTGAATTTTACTTACATTATTCACCTTATTTATGTTGCCTTACTATTTTACATTACTCTTAGTATGAAGGATAATTACCAATAAGTCACTTAGATTTTAATAATTTCTATTTTCATGTTTTCATATACTTAAAGGAGATTCCAATATCAGTGTTTCTAACACCTAAGCAATATACTGAAATTCAAAGGAAACAATTCATGTGGGTTTATAATATTTTTAATAACATGGTTTATTGCTGACAGGAGAAATTTCAAAAGTACCTCATTACACTGTATTCACACAGTCTTTTAGCCTTTCTTTTGTTTTTTATTTTTCTTTTCTTAACTGTATTTCTATAGCTTTGTCTCAAATTTCTCAAATTGTGCTACAACATAGCAAAATTAACCCAGTTTATTCACTTTCATAATTCTGTAACTCTTTCCTAAGTTGGTACTGTTTTAAAAAGTACTCAGATGAAAAGAAGGGTGATAACCAGGGACAGCTCCATGAGATAGAGAGATAAAGTATTCCAATCCCTGATGCAATGTGTGGCTTTTCTTTTCTTTAATGAACTCAAGGGGTTTTTGTGACTGTAGTAGATACCATAGGAAGAAAAGCATCAGATCTTGCTTCCTATTAGACAGTTTGCTGCTCCACCCTTTCTTGCTTTGTTTTTTCAGGTTGTACTGAAAAGAAAGACTTACATTGTGCTACATACCAGGAACTTCAGCTCATCTGATGGGGAAAGTAAATCTCATGATGTGAAGGAAACAAAGCCATAGTAAAATATTGCAATCTTTAGCTTTATGGGGTTCCTTTTGAACATGAAGTCCTTTAAAATGCCCTCTTCCTCCTTTAGACATCCCATCCTCTCCAGTGAGAGGTATATCACAGATGAGACGCTCACATGTCACATCAAGATTGTGAAGAAATCAGGAAGTGGAATTAGTGCTGCATCTCTGTGAAGTGTTGTCCTTTCACATGTTGTGAAGTCATCTTGGGACTTCACTGTGCTATAGCTGCACCTGAAATACTCTGATTAGTGAACCACAAAGATCAGAAGCAAATGGTCAGTAGAGGAGCATCTCATCTCATCACAGGAATAATGAAAACAACAAAATGTCCAAAAATACTGGGAGGAGACAGATGGGCTTTGTGGTCTGCAGGAAACAGGAATGACAGGGAATCTCTAACAATTAAAATTCTAAAATAAATTAAAATTCTAAATTTATGTTCTATGTTTAATTGTTCTGTTTTAAACTAACAATAGTATTCAACTGAAAACTTTTTTTCAAATATTTAAAAGTAGCAAGAAATAGATGTGGTTTAAAACCAAAAGTTTGTATCCTTTTTTTTTTTTTTTTGGTCACAATGGACAGAAACCTGAACAATTCTATGAAGAATGTATGAAGGTAAGAAGGGAAGAAAAAAGAGATCATTAACTTATATAGCAGTCTATTTGCTATTCCTTTTCTATGGCCAAGAAAAGCATAACTTGCCAGTACTGCCATAATTTTGCTCATTTGAGCCGCCAGACTGAAGTTGACAGAAAGGATCTGTGCTGCTGTGCTATGAACATCAAAAGCTCTAGTACTATGACAAGGTCTGGGAAATTAATTAAAAAAGAACCCTCCCAAGTGGAAGGTTATATGATCCACGACAGTCCTTAACTTATAGGGGTAAAGGGATAACAAGTAGAAAAGGGGGATTCTCCATTGACGTAGGTTGGCCATTGGAAGAAAATAATTTACATCCCTCTGTGGGGACATCCACTGAAATCTTCACTGCAAAACTAAGGCTACATTTTGCAGACCTTTTTGATTTAGGGTCTTATTTATGGATTTTTCAACATATGCATGTGGCCAAAGTTTTATTCAGATTCACAGTATCTGTTTGTCATCACAAAATCCCTTGCTTTAGTCTTGGCAATTACAGTCTTTCCCTGCTTATACCCAGAATGGTATTTTAGAGATCATTTTTGTGTCCTGTTCCTTTGACCGTGAAATTAAGCTTTTTCATGGCCTTTCCTTTATCTGTCACATTGTATATAAAATACTTAAAATTCTAGACTTTGTTTTCAAGGATTTCTACAGGTTATTTTCATTCTAGCTCTCGAATAGGTATCTTGAAATTTGTCTCCCATACTTGGATTTTTTTTTTTTCTTAACATATACAAAACTTAATCTTCATTCTTGTCATTTTCCCTTTTAGTTCTTCCTCATGACACCCTTGGCAAACCTAACAATGGTCAAACAACTCTGAACAGTGCTTGAGTCTGATGACTAGCATTGTCATGGTTTTCCTGTATTTTCTTTATATATGTTGCATTTTAGTGTCTTTTATCTTAGCCTTTGATTTTAAGCATTCAGCGGAACAGTCTATCTCTTCTGATTGAACACTACCTAGGAGCAAAAATTCCTCACAATGGCTTCCAATTTCTGAACTAAGAATTCTAGCAAAACAACAGCTTCAAGTCAGAATGAAGAAATTTAGCAAGCAAAAGATTCTCCAAGGTATCTACTCCTAATACTGCTTTTTAATTAGTATCTCATAAAACATATGACTTACATTGTGTTGGGCTAAAGACATCTTCGTAACATCTTTACCCTAAAGTGTCATCAAGTTTTTAAGTTCCTTTTTATTCAAACATGAACTTTTCATCATGTCCAACTATTCTAGCACAGCGGTTCAAATAACCAATCAGTTGTATTATTCCAAACTTTGTTGTTGTTTTTCTCTCTCTTCCTTTAGATTCTCAAAACCTGTTCTTCAAATTCTCCTTGAAGGAACAGAATACAAAATATTTTAACGCCTCCATATAAATGCATATACTGCTGGCACATCATAACACTAAAAATAGCACTGGGTGTTTACAGCTCCTGTCAGTGGCAGAGGAAGGCAATACCCCCGAGTAACTTAAGTGTTCAAATAGAGAACCCCTTTACTTATGTATGCCTGATAAATATTGTCAAGGAAATGCAGGCTGCAAAAAGGCCTTGTTAACATACAACTATAGCAGCCTGCAAGAACCAGAAGAGAGTCTCCTGTTTGTGAGATGTCTGCCTATATTTTTTCCTCTGCCTTTCACTGTTTATTACATCTTATTTAATTTTTCTGTTGTCGCAGGGTCTGTTAGACCATCTAATAGTTAAGGAAACTACTAGAGAACTGGTTCCTTTTAGTTTTGCCCCATGCAGGTCTGATCAATTTTACCTTGTTAAGGATGAGAGAGGATTTCCATGTGGCTAAAATTCAGCTTCCAAGAGTTCTGTATTAGAAACCATGTGGAAGGTTCCCCTTCACATTCCCTGTACACATAGGTGTAAGTCAGAATGCTATCTTGCAATAAGTGCAGTCATTCAACAGTTCTAGTCCATTAATTTTCTGTTTAGCATTTATTTAAAATTAAAATGATCTATTCTATATCTATATAATTAGAAATATCCTATGGCAAAATAGTCACTATCAAGCTTATAGATAGATGAGTCCTTAGTTTATATCTTCTTTTACAACATTCCCTGCCTCAGGAAAATATTCCATAGCTAAAGAGGCAATGTTCATTTTGTGGTGAGGTTTTTTTCCCCTCTTTTTTTTTTTTTTATTCTTTTATTTTCAAGTACCTGTAATTACTGAGTGTAATATACTCAAACTTTTCAATGTGTTAACTGTTGCTTTATCTATCCTAACAGATGGAAGCTGATTTTGCACTACTTGAAATTTGTAAACTGATGCTGCTAGGATCTGCTTTGCAAGTGCTATTGAACTTTCACTGGATAAGATAACTTAGATCTTTGTTAATTCCATAGAATAATTAAGATTCCCTGTAAGTGAAAACCTCGTACAGGTATATGATGCTTAGAAGTAGAAAAGCTGTTCAAGAATCATTATCATATCAATGCAGTACATTGATACCACTGTAAAATAGAAATAAGCCAGGTAATGGAGCAGTTATAAAACAGTCTGAGCTGTTTCAGCAAGATGCATGCTGACCTCAGACTATAGCAAATAATCTCCTGTTACCTACATGACATTTTCTTCCAGTGCAAATGTTTCACTCTGTGACCCACTTTTCCTACTTTATTAATTCAAAAAATGCAATATAGTATGAGAAAAAGAGCCAGTTTTGATGAATGTCACAGATCCCATAGCTCAGGTTGCCAGGGAAATTTTCCCTTTGGTGAGCACATGTTCTGAAAAAATTTTATTTCCATTTAAAGATTACATCTATTTGCTTTGTTCCTAAGTGCTAAATAGACTTCACCTAAACTCAGCCTTAATTTATCTACCCTTACCTTGCCTTTAAATCACCTGAAGCTCATCTGTCCCATACAGTCATACAATGTTCTTAATTACTCTAGTGATCTAGGTGCATAGATTTATTGTCTCATTTTCTAGGTGGCCATTTAAGCAATGCCCATACATACTCACAAGTGGGAATGGATGCCTGTCTCCTGTCTACCAGTCCACTAAGAATCAAGATACCCGACTTCTTCCTCAGTCTCCAGAGCTGTTTGCAAAGTCATTTTATGGTCATGTCTAATACCAGCTTTCTTTGAGATGGTAGACCTCTCCTTGGAACATAGGCGCCTCATTCTGCTCCTCGGCCCTGTCTTCCAGCTCATGGGCTGGGTGCTTGGAGAATAGTCAGTCTTACCATTGAAGACTGAGGTGAAGAAGGCATTAAGCACCTCAGCCTTTTCCTCATCTTTTGTCACTATGTTTCCCCCTGCATCCAGTAAAAGATGGAGATTCTCCTTAGCCCTTCTCTTGTTGCTAATGTATTTATAGAAATATTTTCTATTGCCTTTTATAGCATTGGCCAATTTAAGTTCTCGTTGGGCTTTGGCCCTTCTAATTTTCTCCCTGCGTAGCCTCACAATACTTTTGTTGTCTTAAAGAGTTTTCTGTTCTGTCTTCCAAAGATTGTAAGTTTTGTTGTTTTTTTTTTCTTTTTTTTTTTCCCCTGAGCTCCAGCATAAGCTCCCTTTTCACCCAAGCTGGTCTTCTCTCCTGGCTCAACATTTTGCATATGGGTACAGCCTGTACTGCATCTTTAAGATTTCCTTCTTGCTGAATGTCCAGCCTTCTGATACTCCTTTGTCCTTCAGAACTGCTTCCCAAGAGACTCTGTCAACCAGGTTCCTAAATAGGTTAAAGTCTGCCCTCCGGATATCTGTGTTAGCAATTCTGCTGACCTCTCTTCTTGCTTCTCTGAGAATCAAGAACTCAATCATTTCTTCATCGCTATGCCAAATAATATAATACCAATAATGAATAATACAGCATACTTTTAGAAGTGTATAGATGTGGTTTAACTCTGTTCCCAGTAGTCCAATGCTGAGCTAATATATTTTTTAAACATTCTATTCAGAGTTCATTCATCAATATTCTGCTGTCCTTCTTTTCAGAGGAGGTTACTTTACTCCTTTAGGGATGAGCTTTGTAAAGCTAGCCATTTTGTGATGTTTTATCCAATCCATTTTCTATTCAACAGAATAGAAAACAGGGCTTAAATCTCAGCAATGAAAATGTAAAGAAAGTGGAGTGGAACCCTGAGGAGCAGATAGGTTAGAATGCTTTTAAATTATTTAAGCTGTGCCTTATGATCGTCTCCATGCAAATCTCCCCAACTGGTATCTGTTTGACTTAAATTTATAACAATAAGCATAAACCTTCAGTTGTGGATTCCCTGCAGTACAGATAAAGTGATTCCTTCTATAAAAATAATAAGTAGGTTTTGTTAGAACAGTAAATAATTGGGAAGCTTTGGACTCAAAAGTCACTTTCTCTTATGGAAACACAGAACAATAGACACAGACTTGGAATAATAAGTGAATGACTAATTTTATATTCCCAATTCAAAAAAAAAATCTTCTGTTGTATTTGCTACAATTATTCCCTCAAACATAAATTCAAGACCAGGACATTTTCTAGTCTGTTCTTACTTCTTCTTACTTTTTATGTGACTACAGTGGTGCTGAATAGGGGCAATCATTAATCATATTAATTGATGTATATTGAAGAACTAAGATCAAATCAGCTATTTTAATTTACGCTGAATACTCCACGTAAGGTTCACTTCCTTTTCCATTTGTGTCAAATCTAACATAGCTGTCACTTTACACAGATGAGGTATGACAGCATTAAACTCATCAGGTAGAAAGTCATGCAGAAGATTTACATCCTTTGTTCTACTTCTTCACTCACTACTTTAATGAATTTGGAATGCTTAGTTTACCATTTTAACACAGTTTTTAGTTAAGAGTCATGAAATATTTATTATAAAATGTCATCTTCTGGAGACAGGACATTTTTATGGTCTTGACACTGTGTGAATACAGATACATATTTATTTGTCTAGTAAACAGTGTCACACTAATGTTTTGTACATGTAGTAGCTAGTACAGGAACTAGTACTTTTTTATTTCTCAAGAAATGTATATAGATTTCCACACCCCCATTTCTTTCCTGATCTCTGGCCAATGTTCTTGTGCATGATAATGCCTTGGTACTGTCTTCTCTCCCATTGTTAATTGTCACTACATAAAATTATTTGTTCACATGTTAAGAAGAGATTATCATATAGAAGAAGCAGGATCAAGACTGAAAATGAGAAGATTAAGATTTTTCATTTGGCACAAATTTTGAGGAAGATAGAGATTTACAAATAATAATTTATACTAACACATGTTTTAACCTGTGCTACTGGAAGACAGCTGTTCTTCTGCATTGTCACAGAGTGGCATACACCTTTACTAAGTCAAAAAGCTTAAATATATGCTTGAATTTCATCATATTGAGACTGGGGCAAATGATCCCGCAATATCTAACCACTAATAACATCAGGATCAGATCCAGCTTCAATATGGTCAGCTGTAAGCTTACTGCCACATCACATCTCTGCATGCTGCCCAAGGACATGTTGACGGGCTGGCTACAGCCCCAGAATCTTACCTTCAGCTCAACAGATCTGTCCTGATGTGTCACTGAGAGTTGTATATCAGTATGTCTTCCTCTCCCTAATGACTAGTCTTCTGGCCCAGATCTTTAGAGTGATTTTATTAAGCAATCATGATATCTTTTGTAAGCAGTATTGAACTTTCTCTGGTTGAAATTGTTTGTTTATTTATTTGTTTTTCCTTTGTTAATTCCATAGAAATTATTTATACTATTGCAATACTTGAGCAGGTGCTTTGGATAAAGTTAGCAAATAAAGTTCTTGAGTCATTAGTCAGCTAAATGCAGCATAACACTACAAGTAAATGTAGAACTATACCATACAGCTAACCAAGCATAAAATCATCTGGTTTGCATCTAGGAAACTATCCACCTGACAAAGTATTCTGGCTGTACCTGCAGTGTACTGTTGATGACTTATTCACATTGTGAGCAGGCTTTTCTAAGCCCACTAGGAAAATCTGTAGTGCTTATTGCTAGTCCATCCCAGAAGAGGTAATGGCTGAAAACCAGCCAATAATTATTAAAGTGGTGCACTTCAGGCTACTACAGTGAAAATGGTCTGAAAACAAACAAATACGTAGCTATGCACTCAAAAGGTTAAAAAAAATATTTGAATACTTGTACAATCTTACATGTCATTGTTCTTTCTCCTCCTTAATTCTGACGTGTTGGAGACACAAACACTGTAGAAGAGAAGTAGATAAAGAAAAGCTGCATGAGAAACAAAACACATTCAGGCAGATTTCAGTGGAAAAAGATAAAAAAAGATTAAAAAGATAAAAGATACAGTGAGATGATGAAGAGAGATGAGTATGCTAAATCACAAGTTGAGAACAATTTTTGTGCTAATAAAAATGGGCTTAATCTAGCAACTTGATCAAGATTTTAATAGATATTTCAGAAATAAAAATATATTAAATGAGTATGCTTGTACCATAAACTCTACTTTTCTTCTTTGGTTGGTTTTTGTTTTGTTTTGTTTTTTGTTTCTTCCTCTAATCCATCAGAGGGGGAAAAAGTGGATTCTTTCATCATGAACATAGCCAGATTGTAAGAGGCAAAATTTAGAACCAGAAATACACAACCCCATTTTGTACAAACCCACACTTAAAAGGCATATTTGACTCCACTGCTACCCTGTCTTCAAATCAGAAGCCAGTCTTCATTCCCTTCTATTCATCAGCATCTGAGTTGGGATGGTCAACAAAGGATTTAAAACTGTGGAAGTTGCAGTAACCATTTTACGATGCTGGCTTCCAACACATTTCCCCAGTCCACTAACCATTGTTGAAAATAACTTACTGGAAAAGCAGACAAGCTTAGATTTGACTTTATTTCACTGCTGGATACTTTATGCATATCACTATCAACATACAACTTTTATAACTGTTTCCATCATGTAAAAGGTAAAACTAGTTTTATTAAGTAGGGCTAATGAAGTTGTAGGAATGACATGACATGACATGACATGACATGACATGACATGACAACTAAATTACCTGAACAATCTTAAAGAAAGAAAAATCTTTAGCAGAAAATATCAGTTCATCAAAACTGAAATCTTAAGCAGCTGAGTAATATTCAGTAGAAACCTCTCTGGTTTTCTCACAGATATTCTTCCTAGCTTTCAGGTGAAAATCATTCTCTATAGCTGCAAGGCAATTTCAGAATGTGGACTTTAGACAGATGCTTAAATCTTTAGCCATTCTGAAAAACACAGAATGAGTCATTTCCATGTAGCAGAAGCTAAAAATCTTTATAAAATTCCCCTTACACTCCAACAAAGTCTGGGATAAAAATACTAAAAGAGAAAAAAATTATACAGATTTAATTCTGACATTTCCAAAATGGAATGCTTCAACTCAATAGTGTTAAAAATGTTAACATTTTCAAATTTTGAATTTCACATTTAAGACATGTAAAGGTCTACATAAAATCAAAACAGAATATTTTGTTGCAAATCAAACAAAAGGTTTCCATTTGACAAATGTGACATCACTGATTTTTAGCATCTCTGAAAACTTGACAAAATTCTCTTTTTCAACTTAATTCAATTATTTTAATGACTTCTTTCCTTCTAGTTTTCTTAATTGAAAAATAAAATAAATAAATCCAGTCCTTGTTCAGTATATTTAGTATACATGGCAAGATTTGAGAGGAGTAGGAGTAGTGCTGCAGGGGTGACTTCTGTGCAAAGAGGTCAGGGCTATCCTGTGCCAGACACAGCCATTTCCAGACAGCTCCAACAGATCCAGTGCAGGGCACAGCTGAGCCCCTCAGCTAAGGTGGTGGCATCTCTGGAAATGTTCATTTAATAAAGAGCAACACACTGGACAAGCAGAGGAGCAGGGGAGATAAAAAGGTGAGAAACAGCAGAGGGAACATTGAGGTAAGAGAAGGAGGGAGTGGAGGTGCTCCAGGCACAAGGGCAGAGATTCCCTGCAGCCCCTGGAAGACCCATGAAGAAGCAGGGAGAAAGTGTGAGGAGGAGGGTGTGGCAGAGAGGAGCTGTTATGGATTTATTCATCCCCAACTCCAATCTACCACTCAGGGTGGGTGGCAGTCAGAGGAGTCTGCGAGAGGAGGGAAACTGAGCCTGAAGAAGCAAGAAGAAAAGGTGGTTTTTAGTGTTGGTTTTGTTTTTTTTTTCTGTCATCCCCCAAATCTATTTTACTTGGATATTTTTTTTTTCTTTCTTTTTCCCCAGTTAAGTTTTCACCCATGACAGTAACTGGCATGCAGTCTTCCTGTCTGTTTTGATCCAGTACCTTTCTATTCCTATTTTCTCTCCCTGTCCTGATGGGGATGGGGAATAAATGAACAGCTGGGTGGGCATTTAGCTGGTAGCTAAGGATACCTCATCACACTCAGGTCTATTTAAAGGGTTTATTACTCTTTAACTAAAAAAAAGTGATAAAAATACGATCTCTTTGAAATACTACTCAGGGAAGGGAAAATATACTAAAATCTTAGAATGTGTTGACATGTTTAACCACTTCGGAGAATAAAGTTCAGATATTATGCAGAGTGCTTTCCCAGCATCAGGGGAGAGTGGAAATACTTCACATCCAAAGGAGTCTGGGCTCTCTGTCAGTTCTGTGGAGCAGTTCTGCAAAATACATGTTCACACTATGTACCTGTGCTCAGTTCCAGGCTGTGTACTATGCTGTGCTTCAGTCAGTGCAGCTAGCATGAAGAACTAATTTTCCTTTTTTCCCCTTCAGAATCCAGCAGCCACTTTAGCAAGTATCCTTCCCTCTTTTTTTTTTTTTTAACTCCATTACAAAACTCTTAAAAGCATGGGAGGATAAGGACAATGAAGAGGACTCAGTGCTGTGCTGATATAGTATCAGCATCCTCAGCTCTGAGCAAGAGGGATAGAAAGGCAATAAGAAACTGCATATTCTCTGCTTTCCTTTCACATGCCTTTGATTAGAAAATATAACCATAAATTTTCATAATTATTTGATACATGAATAAGTAGCTTATGCCCTCTACTGTGAAAATCCAAGGTCTATCTTTTGAACCTGCTCACATCTCTTCTTCGTGGGCCAGTTTCAGTGTTTGCACACAGTAACACAGTATAAATTATGCAAGGATAATGATTCAAGAACTCAGGAAGGACTTTAAAAAACTTACTGTCTGCAAGGCACACCTGTGCTTCTTTACTTATTAATATGCATTTCTTTATTTCTACATTTATATTTAGAACACTGGAAAGGGCAGGTTGGGAGAAGGTAGTTTTTGAAGATGCTACCAATAAAAGTTAACAAAAAAAGTGGAGAAAAGTTTTAATATAAGCACAAAACTAAATCTTCCAAGTAATGTAAACCCAGAATTGAAAGTGGAAGTCTCCACAATTACATAGACTTTGGACTCTGTTAAACAGCTATGAGTGTATCTTCCAAGGGAAGATATGTTTGTAAAAGGGAATGATGAGGCTTCTCCATCCAAAATACTTAAGTCTGATATGCATATTTATATATGTAGCAAAGGAATAGTGATTGTTATAATCATTAGGGAGAGATTTCTGCTCCTATATATGTGGTTAGCAACAACTTGGCAAACAGTTCACAGATGTTACTGATATGAGAGGTTAAAATCACAGAATCACAGAACATTAGGGGTTGGAAGGGACCTCAAAAGATCATCTAATCCAATCCCCTGCCAGAGCAGGATCACCTAGATCAGGTCACACAGGAATGCATCCAGGCGGGTTTTGAATATCTCCAGAGAAGGAGACTCCACAACCAGACTGGGCAGCCTGTTCCAGTGCTCTGTCACCCTCACCGTGAAAAAGTTTTTCCTTATGTTTACCCAAAACCTCCTATGCTCCAGCTTGTACCCATTACCCCTTGTCCTATCACTGGATGTCACTGAGAAGAGCCTGACTTCATCCTCCCGAAGTTGTCTTGCCTTAGAGCTTAGAAGTTTTTGTCATTTTTTGATAGGTCTGTTCACAGTGAAGAATTATGAAAAAAAAGGGCAGGAAGTCTCTAAAAAAGGAAACACATTTCCTTTTGTAATGAAAGCATTCAGCCTTCCCAGAGAACTGCAGAATGTTGCAAGTGCCAGGTAAAATGTGTTGAACACAAGAGCCTGACTCTGCACTAATGAAACTGCCGGGCTGCTGAATTACTCCTGCCTAGGAATAGTCTTTTGGGCATTGTAAAAATTATAAATGATAACCACAGCAGAAGTGATACATGTAAAGGGAACTCTGAGCTATGCACCACATTTGACATGCTGAGGATGGCATTTTATCATGGCTTGCTAAACACTCTGAGTTCCTGTCTATAGCTCTGCTTAGCTACAGGCTACATGAAGAAGTAAGGAAGCAGTAACCTGGAGAATCTGAGTGCACAGCATGCACAGAACGATACCCAGGTCTTTGTCTTCTCAATACACATCACACTGAAATGTCACAGACCAATACATAACTCCTTGTGAAATTAAAGTAATTTCAGGAAAGGCTATAGTAATCTCATGCATTTGAATCTCCTTTACTAAAATAGAGTTCAATGCCAGCCAGGCAAGTATACTTTCCTCTGGTACTGGGTCTCAAATTTTGTTTGCTAGAAACCCCAATTTCCCATATTTTCTTCATCTTATTTAAGTTTTCTATTAAATAGATATATAAGGCAGAAAAGCTCTAACACATCTTCACATCAGAAATCAGAAGGTACATGCAAAAAATCTTAGTTGAAGAACTACAGACTACACATTGAAAATCTGTTTCCTAACACTAAAAGTTCCTACATCTCCACTATCAACACAGGCTGGGGGAGGAGGTGATAGAGAGCAGCCCTGCAGAAAAGGACTTGGGGGTGCTGGTAGATGAGAAGCTGGAC
>JAAGNO010005405.1:0-16533 GCA_033439905.1 Ceryle rudis | reverse complement strand
TGCCAAAGTGGTCCAGATCACTCCTGGAGTGTGCATTCATAATGGCATCTTGCACAAAAATAAAGAAGAGTGGACTATTGACAGCTGCACTGAATGTACCTGCCAGGTAAGATTCCTCTGTACATAAACTCATGAGCTGAAATTAATAGATATTTCTGAACTGCATTCTTTGCTCAGTTCTGCGTAGGATTCACCCTAACATACTACAGGAGCCAGAGAATTACTCAGTTTATTTCATCCTACTAGATGTCTGGTATAAAGGTAGCTTTCCTAGTGCTACAACAGCAGTGTTTTCTAAAATTACCCAAAACACTACTCTGATACAGCTTCTAATGTGCTTTTAGTTCCTTAATTTAGAGAATGTCCTTATTCTTTACATAAGTCTGAGTAAACTAAATAGCACAATAGAATGAATTTATAGTACTGTCAGCTTTGCTCCCTGGCATACTTTAGGTCTACCTTCTGTCCTCACTGAACCTCCTGCTGGCTTAGTAGGAAAAGACATTCTAATACTCAGTAAAGGCTCTTGGCAAACTTAAGTTTTTTTTCTATGCTTCTGGTGGTTTCCTCTTAGCTGTTACAGACTATGGAACAGCAGCAATACCTTCCAGATTTCACTTTAGCTGTTTAAATCCCAGGATCACCTGGCAAGATATTTATGCTTTGTGTTTCACTTCTGTGGAATGTAAAAGCACACCAAAACTTATAGTTTGAGTGTCTTTAAACTCTTTGCTTGCTTTAAGTATACCTTAGCAAAAGTGTCTCTACAAGACCCCAGTCTACTGAAGAGTGGGTTAACTAACATGCCATGGTTTAGAAACTTAAGGCTGAGTACTCGTACATGTGCACTCCAAGGCATCTCACTGCATCTGCTTCTATAGGTCTCTAGGTATTTTGTCTTCTAGTCAGCGAAGGACACTGACTTCTGCATTTGCCTCTTTCCTACCACCCCTCTTACTCAATGTTAGCTGTAATTGCCTTAATATAGTAATTCGCTTGGAGAGAATTATTCTGACCAAGCTGCTGCCTTCAAGAAACAAAACTACAGGCTGCCCTTTAGTTCTCATTGAGATTGGAGGTGGGTGTTCTTACCCTGCCCATTTGGCTTAAAAGATCAAAGACCTCTAAGTACTAGTTATAGATTTCATGGCTCTTTAGCAGAGTCCACTAAACCTATTTTATCTTTACCATATAATCAGCTTAAATCCATATTAACTGAAAAGAAAGTTGGCTTCTCATTCTTATTTCATTCCCTTGAAGTCTGATCTTATACTTTGGGTGTCACATGATAGTATTCTACTCTAACAAGCATCTGGTAGCTACTCTTGATCAGCCTCTGGAAAACAAAATACTTCTGCTCTTGACTGAAAAACACTGTTTGAGAATGAGATGAAGTTTGACTAAAAACACCTGGGACTACCCTTGGGTTATATTAGCCCCAAATACAAGGGTCTCTGCTTTAAATCTGCTATTGAGTCTTGAAGTGCTGCAGGAAGGATTTCTGTCATTTAACCAGGCTCCAGATGTTGTTTATATTCTACTTGCCTATTGTAATTCTCAATTCTTTATAGAACTCTGCCACTATATGCCGGAAAGTGTCCTGTCCTCTCATGCCTTGTTCTAATGCTACTGTGCCTGATGGGGAGTGCTGCCCCCGGTGCTGGCGTAAGTACTTAATACCTTCCCACTTCTATAGCAGTTGACTTCATCCAGTCACACATGCTTCTCCAAAGTGTACCACAATTGGACATAACCTTCCCCATTGGAGTAGGGTTAGCCTAGTGCCTCTTTGACGTTAACCATTTACATTATGCATGTGAACACTGAAACACTTGACTTCAAGGCCTTTATCTTGTACAAGAAAGGAAGATGCATGTGGCTTTTCAGGACAATTGTGCCCTTTATGTGGAAAGGGGTGGGAGAAAAGACTATAGAAAAACACATACCTGGAGTCTTACTCAGAACTGTAACAGAGCTGAATCCCTCTGCAGCTAGTGACTATGCAGATGATGGATGGTCTCCTTGGTCTGAATGGACTTCATGTTCTGTCACCTGTGGGAATGGAATTCAGCAGAGGGGGCGATCCTGTGACAGTCTCAATAACCGCTGCGAAGGGTCTTCTGTACAGACTCGGACTTGCCACCTTCAGGAGTGCGATAAGAGATGTAAGTACTTAATCTACTCATACTTGTAATAAAACATAAGCCACTTTTATGGCTTAATGTAAACAGCAAATACTACCATGTAGCTCTGTCACAGGGATGGAGCATTGGCTTCTAGCTTTAAGGATTTGTATTACTCAGGTAAAGCAGAGCAGACAGTTAATGCAGTAAATAGGCTTGTTTAGGTACTGCTCGAGGACAGAATTTGAGGCCAGTTTAGGTATGCAATTTCTGGGCCAGTGCTGAGGCTATCCAGTGCGCATGGAGTCTTTGGTATGGTTCTGGTACTGGCTATGTCCTAGGTGCTGTGCAGCCAAAGTATGTTCTTCAGAAACTCTAACAGACTTCTTTCCTGTAGTTAAACAGGATGGTGGCTGGAGTCACTGGTCACCATGGTCATCATGTTCTGTCACTTGTGGTACGGGCATTATCACCAGAATTCGTCTCTGCAACTCTCCTGTACCACAGCTGAATGGCAAACCTTGCGAGGGTGAGGCAAGAGAAAACAAATCCTGCCAGAAGGATCCCTGCCCAAGTAAGTGCGTCCAGGTGCTAACTACTGTTTTGTAGCTTGAACAGTGAACTTCCTGAGTAGTTGCTATATAATCTAGTTCGGTTTACACTTAGAGGGGGAGGTAGGTAGAACCTCACAGGTTAGTTTCAGATGAACCTAAACTGTTTAGATGAAACTGAACTGTCTTCTATAGCTTTTCCATGGAGTTTGTTAGTTCTTTCATTTATGTCTGAAATATTCTTACTACAAAAGTAATAGTCCTTTGGTATAAACGAGCTGTACCACTGAATTTAAAGCTATACATGTTTTTGTAACTTCCATCTCCCTTTAGTTAATGGCAACTGGGGACCATGGTCTCCATGGGATGCTTGCACAGTGACATGTGGAGGAGGACTTCAAAAACGTAGCCGTCTCTGCAATAATCCTGAGCCTCAGTACGGTGGGAAGACTTGCGTAGGTGAAGCTAGAGGGACTCAGGTCTGCAACAAACAGGACTGTCCAATTGGTGAGTATCCATTTTAAGTAAACATCTGAAGTTGGCAGACAATATTGAAAATACTGACTTTAAAAAACTGATGCGAGGCTGTAAAACACGGGTGCTAGAACTTCAAACCAGCATATTGAACAAATACACTACTGTAGAAGCACGGTAAGTGCCCCTCATCTTAACACTTTCCCATTTGTTTTTTAGATGGGTGTCTGTCTAATCCCTGCTTTGCAGGGACTACATGTACCAGCTCCCCTGATGGTTCCTGGAAATGTGGTGCCTGTCCTGCTGGATACCATGGTGATGGTATCCACTGCCAAGATATTGATGAGGTAAGAAGACTATGTTGCCCCTTGAAAGGGAGTAAAAGAAAATGGGGAGAATAAAATCCTGGTGTTTAACAATGCTAACTGTTGTTCTCCTATCTCAAACTTGTATTTCAGTGCAAAGAAGTTCCTGATGCCTGCTTTGTCTTCAATGGAGTGCACAGGTGTGAGAATACTGAACCTGGGTACAACTGTCTGCCTTGTCCACCACGTTTCACTGGGACACAGCCTTTTGGTCGCAGTGTTGAGGATGCCATGGCTAACAAACAGGTATTGTCAGCTTGAACTCTTCTGGGTTATAAAAATCATACAAAGTTTCTAAACCACAGAAAGCACCTATGCATTTCAGGGAAGAAAGGCTTGGTACCTCTAATAAAACATCCTCCTCTGTGATTCAGAACAGGAGGAGCATTAAACAGTTGGTATTGGAATTCAAAATGAGTCTTAAATCACTGTCCTCCTAAGCCATGGAGAGTTCAGACATTATATGTAATGTTAAGAGAGTAATTTCATCAGTATTCACTTATGGTCCAACAATATCTGCCTTAGAGGTATTTTAGTACTTGGTTCTATTTGGAAATAAGCTTTGAACAAGAAAAATAATAGTGCTAAGATTGCTGCTGGAGTTGGGGAGTGAAAAAAAGTAATGAATGAGTCTTGTCCCATACCCCCCACACCCCAATTAAAGGATCTCTGATCAAAACAAGCATGTATTATATGAATTTCTAGGGAAAAATGAGAGATAAAAAGATGTTTCTAGTGAATTTAAGGTCTCTGTGGCCTTCTAGGTCTGCAAGCCACGTAATCCATGCACAGATGGAACACATGACTGCAACAAGAATGCCAAATGCAATTACCTTGGCCACTTCAGTGACCCCATGTATCGCTGTGAATGTAAACCAGGCTATGCTGGCAATGGCATAATCTGTGGAGAAGATACTGACTTGGATGGATGGCCAAATGAGAACCTTGTTTGTGTTGCTAATGCCACTTACCACTGTAAAAAAGTAAGTTCATCCTGTTTTCCTGTCTATCATTATAACAGCCTAAGTGTCAAGGCTTAGATATAAATACATAAATTAGATTTAAATACATAAAATACATTAGGCTTGAGGTATAAAACAAGTCTCAGTCTAGTTAGCGCTATTAAACTATACTCTGCAAATAAAACTGGTAAAATACTCCTCTGTGTCAGATACCATTGTCAAGATTTTGCCAGGAGGCTTTTGCTGTTGCTCTAGATACTCCTGCAATATAGTGGGGGAAAAGCCTGAAGCAATTATAAATGTTTGTTATAAATGTTCTAGGAAGACTATAGTTTTAGGCTATACTTATGAGCTTTGCTCTGACACATCTCTGTCTCCAAGGGAAGAAAAAGAGGGTAAGACTCTCAAAAGTAATCAAATATTTGTTTTAAAAATGGTTTGAACTATAGCTTTTTCAGACTTATCCACATAGTAATGACTAGCTAAAATTAAAAGAATTACAGCAAATTATCACCTGTCTTACTATGTTGTTTGGGTTTTTGTTGTTTTGTTGTTTTTTTGGTTTTTTTGCCTAATGATTAGCTCTTACCTGCTAAATCCCTAATGTACTCGTGCCAGGAGTAAACACATCTGTGTACTTTCTACTCTCCAGGATAACTGCCCTAATCTTCCCAACTCTGGGCAGGAAGACTATGATAAGGATGGGATTGGTGATGCCTGTGACAGTGATGATGATGATGATGGTATTCCTGATGACCGGGTAAGACAACATAAAAGAACAGCTTATGACACTGTAGCACTCTCATTCACTTTCCTAAGGCTGGGGTCTAGCTTCTGACTTTCATCTTAAAAGAAGCCCATAATAAATTGCTGGCACTGACAGCTATCCTAGAAACCTCTAGATAGGCATAACTATGCAGAAAAGCTTTCTGTAGCTGGTTGAGCTTTGGAAGCATGTCTTCATTATTGTTGATCCATTCCTACACTCAAGCAAGCAATAGGGTGTTTTGAGATAGTTAAAACTAGAACTGTTGCTCTGCATCTCATTTCTCCTTTCATATAGCAGTACAAGCATAAGCAGAATATAGCTAAAGCTTACATTTGACTCTCTTTAAACCTTGACTTCTTTCTTGCTCTTGCAGGACAACTGTCCATTCATCTACAACCCACAGCAGTATGACTATGACAGAGATGATGTTGGTGACCGCTGTGATAACTGCCCCTACAATCACAACCCTGATCAAACTGACACTGACAACAATGGAGAAGGAGATGCATGTGCAGTAGATATTGATGGAGATGGTAAGTGGCCTCTAATCACTCCTTTTAAACAGTTTTCTAATGACAGATTGATCAAATATACCAAATGAATCACCAATTTCCTGTCAATTTAATCACTAAACATACAGAAGTTCTCTTCTGTTTTCAGGACAGACTACTGAAGTAAGTTATAGCTAATGGAAATTTGCTTTGAAATACACACATTTTGGCATAGGCAGCAGGAACAGAAGTGTGTTGGCAGAGCTAGCAATGAATTAAGTTTCAAAGCTTTCAGATGCTGCTCAAAATGCTTTAAAAATATATACCAAAAATGGTACCTTTATACAGTCCTTTGTTATTTCTATGTCTGACTTCCATAAACTCCCGTTAATTTTGCAGGGGTCCTTAATGAAAGGGACAACTGCCAGTATGTCTACAATGTAGACCAGAGGGATACAGACTTGGATGGTGTTGGAGACCAGTGTGATAACTGTCCCCTGGAACATAATCCTGACCAGGTAGGGGATTTGCACTACATAAAGACTGGTATTATTAAAAATACAGTGTATTCTGCATTGTAGGAAATATTTAAACATCAAGTTTAAATCTGACTTGTCACAAAATCTTACTAATTTATCAAATGGTGCTGTTACCAAATAACATGTCTGCTTAGTTCTAACTGATAGGTATTTTCTGAAAAGGAGCCTCAGTGAAGATCTGTGAGGTGCATGTACTTGTCTCCTAAATATTTCTTAGGTTTGTCAGTTGTGATTCTTATAGTGAGGATATGAAATTCCTAGGACTGTAAAAAGAATCTAGGTAGGGGTAGGAACTAGCCTCTTCATAGGCTGTAGTACTGTGTTCACTTAATCACAAAGTTGTTCTTCAGTTCTAAACAGCTGCATTTCAAAACAAAAAACAACAACAACAAAAAAAACAACCACACACCCCCCCCCAAAAAAAAAGGCAAACAAAAAAAACCCCTCTTTTCTACCAGTAAGCTGAAGGCAACGTAAGTTGCTTTTCTAAGGAAAAGGTGACACTTTTTTAACATTCCCCCTCATAAAAATCTATGAGGATCCAGCCTTTCACACAACTTACTGGTTCAAAAACATTTGAAGGCAGAAGTAGATAAGTCTGTGCCATCCTGACAAGTACATTTAATAGCTTTAGGGACATACCTGGAATGTCTGAAGGGTTAGAAAAGCTGTTGCAAATCGGTGGAATCTACTGTAGTATGGTCACGTAGCCTAAAACCAATGTTACTTGAAAGATTTAAACAGGTAATATATAATTTCTTAGGTTTTTTGCTTGCTTTACTTCTTCCCCACCTGTAGGTGGAAAGTGCCTGAAGATCCTTTTCAGGCAATGTTTCTCTTAACACTTTGAAATCCTAATATAAAACTCTAATAGTTGTTCAAATGCATTTTTAATTAAGTTCTAGAAGCAGAGATACTAGATTTCAAATAGATTTCAAATAGCAGAATGAGAAGCTATTTAAACTGTGTGGTATGACTTCTGTCTATATCAACACTACGGTCATCCACCAGTGTTGACAAGACTACTAGACTAAAACTTGAGACAGCCTCAAGGATGACTGGATTGGTTTTCTTATTTCAGAAGCTGACTAAGCAAATGACTGTCTAAAATACAATCAGCAAGCAGAGCAGTTAATGCATCTTTTGACCACTAAGGGAATAATTGTCCTGACTGATGAGTCAAGGAGCATGGAAAGTGTTAAGGGATTTTATGATAACTAAAACTTTATATAGCATGGAAGCTGTAAAACCAAGACTTTGTAGCCAATGTTTTAATGTTACAGTATCTACTGGCTAGGTACAGAGTAGTCCTACCCTCATCTGGCCTTTGGGAGCAGCCAGAGAAGGTAGGAGGAGGTAAAGCAACCTATGTCCAGTGTGGTAGACCATGTGGCAGAAGGGGGAAGAGAAGCTGATGACCACACACCTTTCTGCTGCTCCTGATTCAAAATAAAACCAGGGCACCACTAAAGCAGCCCAAAAGTAGTTAACACATGCAGCTTCAAGGAAGTGTGAGGTATTAATCCTAATGCCTCAATACAGCCATGTTTGCCCTTCCTAAAGTAAGGAGAAATACCAATTAATTCTAGCTATTAGGACTCCTATTTTGGCCTTTTTACATAGCTTTTTGAAATGTTCTTTCTTCTTTCCTTTCTTAGGAAGACACTGATTCTGACCGCATAGGTGATCAGTGTGACAACAACCAGGACATAGATGAAGATGGCCATCAAAATAATCTTGATAACTGCCCCTATGTGCCTAATGCCAATCAAGCTGACCATGACAAGGATGGAAAAGGTGATGCCTGTGACCATGATGATGACAATGATGGTATCCCTGATGACAAAGATAACTGCAGATTGGTTGCCAATCCAGATCAAGCTGATTCTGATGGTAAGATGGCCGGTATCATAGTAACACTTTAAGAGTATCTTCCAATAGTTTGATACCTTTTTTTTTTTTTTTTTTTTTCCTACTATTTAGGATTGGACAAAACCTCCATATAACAAAGATAAAATGTCTGTACTGTTGTAAAGTGCTCCTTGGGTGTAAAGAGCAACATAAAAGACCCCATATCCAACTTATTCCTAAGTTACTGTCATGATGGAAGGAAAGGGCATTGATACAGTAGCTGCTACAGCTTATGTAGTACCTGGGCAGTCAGATCTGCAATTAAGATTTCAACTCCAAGTTGTAATACTCAGAAGCAAACAACAATGCTGAATATAATGGTGAAATTACTTGTGTCCTGCAGGTGATGGACGCGGAGATGCTTGCAAAGATGACTTTGACCAAGACAGTGTGCCAGATATTGATGATATCTGCCCTGAAAATGTGGACATTAGTGAGACCGATTTCCGAAGATTTCAGATGATTCCCCTGGATCCCAAAGGAACGTCCCAAAATGATCCAAATTGGGTTGTTCGTCACCAGGGTAAAGAACTGGTTCAGACAGTCAACTGTGACCCTGGCCTTGCAGTTGGTAAGGGGAAAATTTTACCTCTAACAGACATTGCACTGTTGTTTGTGGGTTTTTTTGTTGTTTGTTTTGTTTTGTTTTTTGCTTAGGGATAAGGGAGGAGGAGAACCTGAGAAACTGTTAAGGAGTTGTTTAAGAATTGCAAAAGAGCGATGCCTAAAACTTTCTTTCTTAATACTCCCAAAGGTTTTGATGAATTCAATGCTGTGGACTTCAGTGGCACATTCTTCATCAATACAGAAAGGGATGATGATTATGCTGGATTTGTGTTTGGCTATCAATCTAGCAGTCGTTTCTATGTTGTCATGTGGAAGCAAATCACCCAGTCTTATTGGGACTCCACACCAACCAAAGCTCAAGGCTATTCAGGTCTCTCCATCAAAGTTGTGAATTCTACCACTGGTCCAGGAGAACACCTTCGTAATGCTCTGTGGCACACAGGAAACACTCCAGGCCAGGTAAGGGTGGCACTTTGATAACCTTCTCTTCTGCATTATAAGGCAGGCTGTTCTTCCAACAGGACACTTACAGGGGGTCTGTACATGCTGATCCAAATGGCGGACTCATCTTGGCAAAGACTAGAATCACTGTAATTACCCCAAATCATGCAAAATAATGTATAAAATTAACAGGATTGCATGCTGCACACAAACTTTCCAGCAGCAGTTAATCGATTGTTTCTGGAATGGTTGAAGAATTTTCTAGTTACCTTTTAAAAAGTAAACTTAAATGCAGTTGATTTCAGAAGACCCCATTGCAGAGCCTGATGAGTTTTAAGCCTTTACTAATTATAATGGTGATCCACAAGGCCTTCATTTCAAAACAATGACTCTTATCTCAGACCTTTGGTTAATTAAAAAAAAAAAAAAAATCTTTTGTAGGTGAGAACTTTGTGGCATGATCCTCGTCATATAGGCTGGAAAGACTTCACTGCATACAGATGGCGTCTTAGCCATAGACCAAAGACTGGTTACATCAGGTGAGCATCATCTTCTTTTCTTAATTATTTATCACAGGACAAATGGATGTCTGTAAACATGAACATAACAGAAGCTTTTCAAAAAAGGCTGATCTATTGTCCCTTTGTAGGGTCGTAATGTACGAAGGGAAGAAAATCATGGCAGACTCGGGACCAATCTATGATAAAACCTATGCTGGTGGTCGGCTAGGATTATTTGTCTTCTCTCAAGAAATGGTGTTCTTCTCAGATCTTAAATATGAATGCAGAGGTAAGGAAGACATTTGATTTAAGAGATCCTATAAAAACAAATTGGTTCAAGAAAACTGCTCCCAGGAAAAATATAGAATGAATAGAAGAGGGAAGGATCTTTCATGGCTCAATCTCGTGCAAGTTCTGCAGGCAGAAAAAAGGACACCACCTTGATTAAACTCTCCAAAGTCAGAAATGTACTTAGATTTTATAATTTTATCCTGTTAGATATCAAAGTATTAGAAGTCCATGTTAAGTTTCAGATATGAAATGTATCTTGAATCTACTTTAAAGTACTGACTAGAATGAATCGCAGCAGGCAAAGTCCAAGGTGAAAATGCAAACTATTGACTTTAGCAAGCGAGAGTAGTGTCTGACGTGTAAAAAAAAAAAAAAACCTGATTTGCTTAAAAGTAAGCAAAGTAGAGAGTTGTCCATATATTGTACTATTGCACTTCAGTGGAGGTAAGTGCACATGCCTTTTAAATTGTGAGTTCAGAATCTAGTTTATGTAACCATTACATAATGAAGTGAAACCCAAATTTTTCTTTACCAATATGTAATTTACAAATGTCTCTAGAGATTAATGTCTTAGGTGTAATGCATAATACACAGAAATTCTTAAATGTATCTCTTTTCCACAGATCCATAATCACAAGGTTGTTGGATGGAGAGACTGTTTAAAAATGCTGGTATTGCACCTTCTGAAATGTTTAGCCTTACAAATCCTGGGACCATTATATTATTCCTTCCTTTCTTCTTTCCGTGTAAATGTGGACTCAAAACACATGATCTGCCTCAAGGGAATGCTTTTGAGAGAATGAAAGTGAGAACATTCTTGGTATCTGACCTCTGCTGAAGTGGAAGGAAACAAATGTGTCTTGCAAAGAGAATTTTTATTCACTGAACAAGCACACTTCTTTCAGTAGGAAAGACATTTGTTTGCTGTTTATCACAGTGCAGCGTCACTGCCTCTCTAACTGGAGGTCCCATGGAGTAGCATTTTGTAAAAAGAACATCTTTGGATGTGCTGTGGACTACTTAAACTGAAGACCTTTCATTGTGTGGGGAAAAGGGGGTTTGGGTGGGAGGGTGGACTGTTAAGTCTTTTTCTTTGAGGAGGAATTTTTTTGAGGGCTGTGCTACTTTAGTTTACATCCATTTCATTTGGAGAATTGATTGTTTTATGTCCTCTTTTCTGAAGAAAACACAGCCATTTACCCTGGGGTGAGCTAGATCAGCTGCTCTATTACACAGGACAAAACAGATATTGTAAAACTGATTTGCATGGTCGGGAGGGGAAAAGGTTAAAAACTAGCACACTGGATTACACCAGCTTTGGGAGAACTGGGATTTACAATTACATTCTGTTTTTTCCTGATTTGATGCAGATCTTTCTTACCTTTTAGATACTTGCTTTTAGATAAGGTGCCAGAAAGCACCACCATCTCAGCTAGCAGTGTGCTGTCCTCCAGGAAACCAGCACATGCTTCACTTTTTATGGTTAAAAGGCACAAAAAATAGTAATAAAAACATCCTTTTCTATATGCCATAGAAGCTTTAAACCCCTCACTTCTTGGGAGGGGAAGGGGGGCCTGTAGATAAAATACTGAAATTGTAAAATATTTATTTTTACCTATCCTTGATGTTGACTGAGGGATTATTGACTAAAAGAACAAGAAATGCGTCAAGACTATCCACCTAATCATTGTTACAAGTCTTCATGACTGTAAGATTGTAAATACAGATTATTTATTAACTCTGTTCTATATTGAAACTAGAGGGGTGTTAATTGAGGGGAAAAAAATATCTTGTCTGGAGCAGACAGTGGTGATGTACTTGTTACAAAGAGCAATTTTCCCATAAAGGCTTGGAGGTGCAGGGAGAAGTGGTGGGGTGGGGAATGGGATGTTTGTTTTTCTCAGTCTGAGTTCAGTGTTGACTTTTCCTTTCTTTGTGCAAGGCAGCTGGCGGCCGAGCAAATGCAACTGTTCTGCACTGCTCAAGCACAAGTCCCTTTAGATGGTAGCAGTTCCTATCTCATCCCTAGTGTTAGAGATAAGGGAATGCCATTTACCATCCTAGCAATTATTTCAGGCTGGGCAATGTCTGCAGTGCTTCAGCGCTGGTCAGCAGCCTGACACAAATGAGAATACCTGCCCTGAGAAGACTGCAGAGCAGCACACTGATTGCAGTCAGTAACAATTCAAACCAGCTCTTTGTACCTCCCACATGCTAATTATTTTAACTAGTGATGTGCAGCTACAAAAGAAGGAATTCTTCATTGACTAGACAATTTCAGGAGCTCCTTGCAAAAGAGAGAGGGGGCTTGATGTACATTAAAAGATGTCTGTTTTCCCCAACAGAAGGGGAAGCATCTTCATACCTAGAATATTTCCTTGTCTTTGCAAAAAAGGAAAAGAAATGAACACAGTGAAAGTTTTACGTACAAATATTACCTCATTGTTGTGTGACTGAGAAAAACCTTGGGATTAAGCAGAGTTCAAATGTCTAACAAACTTTAAAGCTACTGTAGTACTAAAAAGTTAATGCTGTACATAGTCAGAATTTCTTTGCAGAAAATGTATTCCCAGTAAGGAAGTGGCATTGGAAAAAAAAATGTCAAATACAATTTCTAATGTTGTGTTATATTTTCCTGTCATCTTGTATACTATTGCTTGTATGTTTATAAATTATTTTTCTCATTGCCCTTGTAATAGTAAGTCACATAATTGTGTAGATATGCTATTTAAATAACTTATCATGAAATGCTACCTGTAGAGTTAGTATTTCTATTTTTTATAAAATGTTTGCACACTGAAGATTGTTTTGCTTCCCTCCTCCTGATGTTTTTGCTAGCATAATTTTCTAAGAACATGCTTTTTTTGTAAACATTTTTAACCATTTTCAATTCTAAAGTTGTTCCAAGTTGTACAATAAAGCTTCTTCCATACAAAGAACAATAAACCAACACTTATATTTACAGGTCTGGTCTAGTTTTATTTGTGTTTGTAACACTTCTGTGAATCACCAACCTCTTATTCATGTTAAACTGGGCCTCACACTATGACATTTCTATACTCTTTACATTAAAACTGAAGGCATGCTCATGCGGTTTCACCCCAGGTATAACAACTTGTCCACCTAAAGGCACTGCTACAGTTACGTAGCATGGACAGCTGGTAAATTTGATTCTGAAGGCTTCACTAACATAGCCATGCTGCCCTTAATGCAACCACAAGGTAAAACACTTGAGGGCTTTCAGTCAGCCCCAGCCCAGCCTACCTCCTATTTCTGTCTTTCACATGAAAAGAGGCAGCATGATGGCAATCAACAGGGGCAGAGGTGTAGCTGTTATCTCTTCTACACTGAGACTGCTAGCTGTGATCAGAAAGCTGATGCTGTGGCACTGTATCAACTGGAGGAACATGCTGTTAAAAACAGGTGCAGTTAAGACTAGTTGCTCAGTCTTTACTTAGAGCAGCAGTTAGTGGCATAAGCCCTTTAGCAAAACCAGGTACTCTAGGAGTATAAGATAGCCACGTGAGAAGTGTATCTAAGGGGTCCTGCAGGTATACAAAATTAAGCTTTACGCTCCTTTTCCTGAGGATGAAGAGTCCTTTGAAGATTTTCTTCCTGTTTTTCTGACAATAGCTTTTTAGGACAGTCCTGTATTTTATTTTATCCCACTGAAACAAGGAGAAAAAAAGACAACCCCTGACCTGTTGTTTCAAAGATATGAATGGTTACTGAATTTCTGCCCTTGCCAGTTACAGGACTGTCTGCTGCACTTCTCTGAAGTGAGATGGGGCAGTCTTGGGGTAGTGCACTGTGAGGGTAACCCATCTGGGCCTGCAGTTCTGGTCTCAAACTCTCTTCTAAGAAGAGTGAGAACTGGAAAAAAGAAAGGAAAAAAAAAAAAAATCACACCGTGAGAATTCTCTACTGCACTTGAAAGAAAAATGAGATATTCCAGATTTTGAAAGCCAATCACTTGTATGGACAGATGTATCTATATATGGATATATGTACATTTAACCCGACATTTAAAAAAGAGAACTGCTGCTGTGAGGTAAGATAGCCTTGGCAGCCCATTCCAATGGCTCTGAATCCAAGCCAGACTTTTCTACTGGCTTATTTCACACATTAATCTAGGTATAATTATCAGTGTAGTATCTGAACTGGGGATGATAACATGCCCTAGAATATACAGGCAAGCTATAGGCCTTGTGTTAACCCATAGGTTAAATCCACCCAGTTGTTGCCTGGGGAGTGTGAATACAGTAGGACACAAGAAAGAGCTATCTTTGAGGTAAGTTATACCTGTACTTGCCCCAAGAAACAACTGTCAAATTAAAACTGAACAGGAAGAGCATGGGAAATGGCCATACTTCTCAGAGCTCATGCAAAGTCTTCAAGCAGTTATCTGCATCAAACCTATGCTCAACAGGTGTAGTAGGTTAACCAGTAGATGCCAATAACCTATGGAGATAAAGACTGAGATAACCATAGCAAGATCTGCATCTTCATGACAACAGGGATCCTTTTACAGCTTTCCTTTACTGATTTTGTAATGAAGTCTATAGTATGGTAATGAGCTGTTCTTTCAACATAAATATATTTGGAAAGGATTACTGAGATTATAGAAGAGAGCATCTTAATATATGCACAAGGGGAGTTCTAGCTCTAATTTATCATCTTTCCTGAGAGAGAAAGAATAGGTGCACAAAGTTGTATGAATAGCTAAGTGGAGTTACAACAAGAGGAAGACAACTCATTAGTGAAAAGCATTTGGCAAGCAGAAGTCTTAAAGATAAAATCTTCCCCAGAAAACACAGATATTACACCCCTTTCTAGGTATATCATTTACCACAGCTGCATGGCAACAGTGTTCCAGTAAAATATTGATAGAATGGTGGGAATAGTATTAGTCCATGTGTTATATCAAGATATTTGCTGAGATCAAGAGTATGCAATACTGTATCTTTGACCATAATATTCATCTTGAACTTCGCACTGAGTAACCAGATAAAGAGCATTGTCTTGGCACTGGAAAGCAGAACACGTGTGCACTGCCATGCACACTATGTTGCCTCTGTTTATTAAACAGTGTAAGTGCAGTTATCATACCTGGGGAACACACTCATGCTTCATCTCCTTTTTTCCCAGCCGATGAAGGAGATGAAAGGAAATGTCTGTTCATGAAAGGATGGAGTTATTGCCCCACCTGGTTTTGCAATAAGCCCAGCTTCTATACTCCAGTTAGTGTCAGTCCTGAAATTTCTCATTCAAAGTATTTCATCCAGGCTGTCTTGTCTGTATGGGCCCAGATATCAATATGAAGGATTTAAAAGTTTTAAGCCTTAAAGCTGAAACTCTTACAGTTTTCAAGGTTTCAGATCCTACTCTCGTGGTTAGGAAAGCAGTACGTATTGTTTTATGAGGATTCTTCTCTGAATGAACTGCCATCGGTGCTATTTGGTCCTTCAGAGGCCACAAGTGTCTGCTCATTAATTTTGTGGATAAGTGTTAAATGCATGGTTGACTTTGAAGCAAGAATTTTAAACTAACCACAACATTCAGTTCTTGCTCATTATAATATCAGCTTGAATATAAAACCCCTTGATTCATAAAAATGTCTGCTATGTAGCTAAATTAAATAGTACACTAAATGTCTCCTGTCCATACTGTAAATAAGTCAGAATATAATCACTATGATAAGAAAACACTTTTCCTGGTCAAATGTCATGTTCTCCACTAATTTTTTTTTTTTTTACTTCTTTTGACTTATCTCACCAACAGTAAGTTCTGGGACAGATAAATTTCTCCAGAAGATTCAGAAAAATTTCATTAATTTTTCTTCACCAAGACTATTAATTGCTGGTAGGAACCCACACTGATATGAACCTATCTCCAAGGTAACTTTATTTTAAAGTGGACTGAACTGTGTTGTGGTTACTAGTTTGCACCCTCAGAAATCCAGGTTCAGCTCCTGATTCTGCCATAGCTTTCCCAGTAGAGCACAATTCAAAACTAAAATCACTGCCTTCCAGGAGAACGTTCAACTTTGGGATATTGAATCTTTTTCTCATCTTCTTTATTTTTTTATCTAAGAGTTATTTAAGTATTTTATATCAAGTGGAACAATTTGTAATGATTTGATATTCACTAAGAGAAAGAACCACTATAGGCTAATAGCTGGTGTGCACCACTGTGAGGAAGGAAGACTTCAGTACAAAATTTCTACTATGCAAACCTTTAAATATTTTAGATAAAGCAGAAGAACTTTGACTAGGTGAGAATATCCAAGATAATTCTGTCAGCTAAGTATTACACCAGGAAGTGCCTGGCCTTCATTTAAACTGGCAAAGTGAGTATCTTCCTCCCTCAGCACTGGGAAATTTGCTTAGTCAAGAATGGCAGAAGTGCCAATCGCATCCTGGGCTGCATCAAAAGGAGTGTGGCCAGCAGATCGAGAGAGGGGATTCTGCCTCTCTACTCTGCTCTGGTCAGACCTCACCTGGAATACTGCGTCCAGCTCTGGAGCCCTCAGCACAGGAAGGACATGGA
>JAAGNO010005404.1:10370-21638 GCA_033439905.1 Ceryle rudis | reverse complement strand
AGATGGTGGGGGAGGTGCACAGAATTATGCAGGCAAGTAACAATGAGCAAATTGGACCCTTAACAATACAGCACAAGGTCATAGCGAAAGTCACCAGAGTGGGGTGGTGGGGGCGGCTGGTGGTAGAAAACAGATCATGATAAATAGCTTCCCATTTTGCAAAATCTGGTAGTTAATGAAAATAAGATGCATTTGAGTTGTCTGTGAACACCTGATTTTTTTCCCCTTTCTCTCTCTCTCTCTCTGGCCCTGCTGATGTATGAAAGCAAAGCACTGACTCTAATTGTGCAATTATAAAACGGAAATGATGCAGGTTTGGCAACACAGAGAAAGAAGGCAGCTCAATAACATTGTTTAATAACAAGCAAATAAAGCTCAAAGGGGAAAGAGGTGACTATTTCTGCTTTAGACTCATTAAGGAGCCTGAAACATATTGTAAAAGAGTGATATTTAATTATGGGCTGGACTGATAACATGGAGCAGGGCCTCACTGGGAGAAAGAGACCCTGTGCTCCTAGGAGCGAGCAGCCTCAAACATCAATTACCGTGATTATCTACCCGGTGCTTACAAAATGCACCCGTCTCGGTGTTCCGGCAGCGACCCGTAAACAGGCATTGCATAGGCAAATTTATGGGCACAGTCAGCTGGGGCCAGGTGGGAAAGCGAGCTTCCCATTGGCAACTTCTGTGCAAAAGGAGGAAAGAAGGAAAAGAAAGAAAAATCTGTCTTCTACACTACTGAAAGAGCAATTTATTACCGAGCATTTGCAGGAGACAGCATTTGTTGCCCTGCTGCCTTTTTTGCCTCTGTTGGCTGTCTGAATGAGAAATGGGAGTATATTAACCAACTCATGGGTTACAGAAGACGGCTTGGCATGGGCCCATCAAACTTCACCGTGCTAGGGTGAGTCAAAGGTCAAGAGAGCGTTAGCAGCTGAGATTTAGAACCGAGTGCATCTCTTTAACCTTAACTGCTGGGAATGGATGGAGTCACTTTATTTCTTTAGTCAGGAACTTGGTTGCAGTGAACGATGTCACAAGGGGGAGGAGGGTACCATCCAACCTGGAGCAGATGGGAAACTGTATAGTGCAGTGAGACATGATATTCTTTAGGGGTCACGTAGGTAAACTTAAGAAACATCTTTGCCATGCTGCAGCTCCATGTTTGTCCTCAGGCCTAGAGGCTGGGTGTTTGTCCTAGGTGTTTGTGCATTTTATTAATACACCGTAGGCCAAAGAAATAGAGACTAACGGTGAAAACTATGTGCCAAATCCACCTGAAGCCATTTAATCTTTCCTTCTATTTGCACCAACTTTATTTTCACCGATGAAAATCCTTAGTAAATGGAGCATGCTAATGACGTCTGCACTGAACTTTATTTTTAATGGCAGAGAGATTTCTCTGCCTGGAATGACAGTGTACAAGTACAGGTTGCCATGATCTGTTTCACAGGGTTCCTGGCTGCCTGGATTTGCCACAGGGCTTGAACAAATCACGTACATTCTGTGTATGTCTTCCTCCTCTACCAGTCCTCCTGTACCCATGATATCCTTGAACATGCAATGTCTGTTTCTGTGACATTTGCTGCGCTCCCTGTTTTGCCTGTAGTCCCTGTGGGATGCAGGAATCACTAGGATCACACACAGCAGGGAGTTCTTTGGCTCCACACCCAGTTCAGACACTCATTCTGAGTGTGAGCTGTATTAAGCTGTCACGATACACTGTACACCGATGCATGAAGGGATCTGCACAGAGGACCATTTCTGAAATTATTGGGAAGAAGTATGTGGCTATTCAAAAGTAGCCTGACAGATACATACACCCAGGCACCCGAGCATAAGAGAACACTTCTGGTAGAGGCTATGATTAAGATTATGAAATTCCCTGAGACACTCTAACATGCAGAGATTAAAGGGGAAATTTAGCTTTAAGTAAGGTCAAGATTTCATGCAACTTATATTGAAGGAGAGATGTGTTTTCTTAAATAGGATAACAGCCTTCAGAGAAGACAAGTTCTGCCTGTTCTCCTAAACCCAAGCTGAGTATGTCAGACAGCCTTAGGTGCTCAGCCTCCATGGCCCTCTTATTGTGGCTATGTTCATACTTAAAATGGACAGACCAATAGCGAGGAAAAGGCGATGAAGAGACTTTAAAGTAAGTGCAGAATTCCCGGGTTTGGGACAGGGTCACAATATTTAGGCTAAGGATGCTTTTTTTTTTTTTTTTTTTTCCTTTTTTTCTTCCACCTTTTGTGTCTGTAGAAACCTCAGCACGATGAGGCTTGATCTATGACAACTAATAAGCGAAGAATTAAAGAATTAGGGAAGCATTAGTATGCTTGAAAAGACTCCTATCTCCACCAGCTGACTGGGAGACAACATCTGTCTGACTGTCAGAGTATTGGTGGTCCCTCTCTTATCCACTGTACAGCCAAGAGTTCAATATCCTGGCCTGAAACTGTACATACCGGATAGATCAAGACAGAGAAGTTGCGAGATACACAAATGAAAGGATGCAGTAAGGTGCACGGTAACATTAAGACTGATGCACTCTCAAATCAGAAATGATCTAGCATTGGTCTCAATAGCATACACCATGTCAAGGAAAACTGCAGGAGCAATTAAACCCACTTTATTGGCAATCATTAATGGGCAACATACCTCTGGCGCCCAAAATAAGTGGGAAGATTGTAAGAATCATATCCCACTCCTATATAAGCAGCAGGCCAAGGGCCCCATTTTTCAGATAAAAAGTAAACAGGTTGGGGAGTGAAGAAATAGGAGGGCAAGGAGTTGAGGACGCTCCTTGGTAAATAATCAGGAAGAGGGATTCCACAGTACTCTCCCAGCTCTGAATTATAAGCACATCCTCTTTATCCCTCCCACGCACACATGTAGTGGTACATACACGATTTCAAAGAGCTTGCAAATGGTTTGGTCAGACACTGGACCACTAAAGATAAAGAGAACAATTAAGGATATTGCATAAAAATGAAGCAATTTCTTTGCATCTGCATTCACTATGGAGATGCCTTTCTCTAAGTGAATTATTTTCAGATAATAAACACAAGGCGGTATCAGAGATCAAGTTGTCAAAAGAAAAGAATCTTAAAGAAATTGACAGAGAACAAAACAAACCAAAAAATCACTAGGAACACCCATTGTAAAAATTCTAAATAAATATTAAAATGGTTAATTCGGAGAAACACGGTCTTCCATAAAAATGACCATACTGTCTCACAAGGTCTTCAAAAAGGCACACAGGCAATCTGAGTAACCACAGATCAGTTGACCTCACTCCAGTGTACAATAAATCATGTGAAACAATAACTAAAAATGAAATATTTTAACAGACCATAGCATAAGAAAGCCAAACTGCCTGGTCTCTTAAAAAGGTATATTGTTTCTCTTTAATCTATTGAAATTTTTTGGCAGCAAAAGAGAAGATCACAACTTTTTTTTTTTTTTTTTTTTTTACTATAAGCTACCAAGATTTGCAGAAAGATGTGCCCTTATTGGAGGGCTTAAGGAAGTTTCCCACCTCTCCCACCTTTTTCACACAGAGTAACAAGCAAGATGTGCTGCATTCCCGGAGCACAGGACAGGAGGACATTTGGGTAGCACTTATTCAGCTGAAATCTGTGCTTTTCAATGAGAGGCACATCAAGGGAAACACAAGACTTCCATTTAAAACTGCCTTTTGGGTCCATGGAAGAAACTCCCAATAACAGCATCTTTTAACATTGTACAAATCATCTTTTAACAGTTTTTATTCCAAACGTAGCCATCCAAAGCAGGAGGGCCTGACCAGATTTTTCTCCTGTTTTAAAAAACTTGATTTTTTTTTTGTTTGTTTTGAATGTCTGCACCGTCAATTTTTATTTACTGGTCAAATAGCACTGGGATAGCAGAGGAGGTGAGAAGGATGGACTCAGGGTGTTCCAACAGTGCAAGCAGCAAAGGGGCTAACACTCTGAAGCCCACCAGTGAGCGGTCTCCCAAAATCTCTGTGCACCCAGCCTGTGCTCATATTTATGCCTAACCTACTTTCCAGTCACTTTTTGTGCCGTCACAGAGCTTTTGTAGATGCACCGCTGGGGGCAGGGAAAACGTAGGGAAAAAAATGTGCTCCAATTCTGTAGCTATTCACCTGATTCTTTTGCAAATTTGGCCCCATACTCCCTGTAATTCACAAGTTGATAGACACTCGGGAGACTCCTAGCTGCTAACATTCCTGTCAGCCGTGTCCCAAAGAACAAAGGCAAGCTGAAGTATTTTTTAATTCTACCCTCTCAGCTCATCAACGCTGAGTTTACATAAAAATGTAAGAACATTACACTACACACACTGCTAATAATCAGAAACGAAAGCTTTGAAGTTTCCCTATTTCACAGCTACTGCCATGACAGATGCTTGCCAGAGAAAACTCAGGGGGCATTTGTTTGCAAGCATTTTGGCTAAGCGTAGTGCCCATCGTGCCACTTAATATTTCAGCTATCTCTAGTGTAATCAGGGAACAGCAGTTACTTATTTATCTCACGTCTTGCTCCTTGCTAGCTACCTACTATCGCCAGCATGACCTCTGAAGCACACACATTAATTTTACCTCAGTATTTCTATAGCATCAATTAATAAAAACTGACTATGTTTTCAACAAACGCACATGTACTGATAAATGAGGGTCCTGACTTAATTGCTCTGTAAATTAAGAGCTCACAGTAGTGACAATAGAGAATAGTTTTAATATTTAAAAACTCATTAAATTTGTGTACATTTTGAATAATTAAAGTCACACGGCCACTTTAAAGAGCTAATTTAAGTTTAATTCTTAAATGTATATCACAGAAGAACTTGATCTGTTGAAAATTATCGGTTAATTTTCAGAACAACTTAATTCTGTCCTATTATTTCCTTGAAATTCTGCCTTTATTTACATACTTATCTGTCCCTTTTGCCTGACAGAAATTCCTTGCAACAGCAATTCCAGGATGGTGAGACCAACCTGTACTTCTCTTGGCTTTCTATCCCGAGAGAAGCGTATAAAACTAATGTTAATAATGTGTTTTTCTCTTTTCTTTTCTACAGTGCACCATAACTCTACATTTGAATCCTTTAGATCTCTATCAGATCCATTGATTAGATTTAAACAGTGGGTGTTTTGGACAAAACCAACTTTGTTTATGACTTGCAGCTGTACGAAGATGCAGTCCAAATGCCCAAGTATGTGTTACTTTGACAGAATTTGCAAGGGTTCATAGAAACCCCACGTCCTTACAGTTACCGAAACTCAGGAGATGGTAAAAGTTAAACCTCCAAACTGTGAGTAACTACCATTTCCCTTTTGACTCAGAACTGTGACTTTTAGAAGTGAGCAGCACTTTAAAGGACAATATCTGATTTCCTGGCTGTCAGCTGAAGTACTGCTAACAAAAAACTGGTTCACTCTCCTCACTTTATTTTTGTGGCATTCAAGGAGACAGCTCAAGAAAGAAAGCCGGTTCCCTTGCTGAAGATCATGCTCTGAATAGGACAGAAACAATCCATAGTTACAGCAATTCACCTTTGTGCAGTTAACTTTTCTTTCTCCTGTGGCTCATATGTCAATCTTCATATTGTTACTAGTATTTAATCAGTGATTAAGCTGCCACAGAGTAAATACAGACAGATTGTGCTGCAACATTTCTATGTTCTTTCAATATTATGAAGTGTAATATTCAGGTAGGTGCTTAGATATCAAAGTGATAGACACTTAATACCTGAAATAAATAGAATGATCTTCCTGAATCATTGCAAAGTGACTTAAGTGTCTCGCCGTAGTCGAGGAGATGAAGTGTTGTTCACCGACTTTTTAATAAACGTAGGTAAAATAGTGCAAATCTTATGTGACTATCATAACTATGTGCATTTTAAAAATCAATTCCCTTCTGTTTTGGTTTTTTGGTTTTTTTTTCCTTCCTTGTGCACTGGTTATCTAAGGTGATCCTGGGAGAACAAGTTCTGGTGAGAAGAGGAACAGGCACGGTCTCCAGAACAGCACATTTATACCTGTATTGAGGAATTGTCACAGTGTACACACTCCAAACTCCTAGTCCCGAGTAGTCCCATAGGAACACTTAATTTGAGATGATACTCAGGTGGATAGAAACATGTCACATCACTCGTGTCTACTCAAAAAAGCTCTGATTTTGGCTAAGGAAGACTTAAACTTCTCACAGATTTGTCAAAAATCCCTCGCGGAAATCTTGTCTTTAATGCTAAATGGAGGTCATGTCACCTCTGCTTCTCTAAATTCCTTGCTTATTTATTCAGATTTCATACCTTAGCCTTTCCAACCACAGTGCTACATGGGAAAGTTACAGTCTGGTGATTCTGCAATGTAGCCCAAAGTCTTTTTCAGCACCATTGCTTCTCAGACCAGAATTCCCCATCCTAAAAACACACCCAACCTCCTTTCTTCACAGAGGTCTGCAGCACTGACATGCATTTTGTTTGAACAGAGGTCAGGTTTCCCAAGGGGTTCTAATCTCTCTAAGGAATAATGTTGTACTCTTATCATCATTTACCTCTCCTCCAATCTTTGTGTCATCTGCAAACTTTGTCAATCACCAGTTCATGTTTTCTCCCTGGTAGTTGATAAGATGTTAAATAGTAGAGGGTCACAGCTTATCTTTGTGAAACCTTGATAGAAACACACCATTTACAGCAATATTTGTGAGATCGGTTAACTACTTTGAATCTATTCAAGGTATGTCACACACACTTTATATTGCTTTACTTGAGTAAACCTACTCTGTGCAAGACTGAGGGGTAGGACAAACCTATACATGTCTCACATGTTGATATGATTACCTGTAACAACCAGACTTGTCATCCTCTTGTATCATGAAGTTCAGAGGTTGTGAGGATGGTGATTAGCAGATCTGCGATTTGACAGAGCCATATGTCAGCTCATTCTTTACAGTACGATAGAAACAAAGGCTACAAAGGCTACGTGGAGACCTCCATTGCTGCTGTCTGGCTTTAGGTGTTGGGAGTTTTTTCCTGACCGTGGTAATTCCTGGATTTCCTATTTATGCATATTCAGCTGGCTAACAAATGGACCTCTGAGTTTTCTGCTAGGAACAGAACTGGATTTGATCTAGGCAATCATTTTCTGATGGGCTCTACAACACTAAGTAGCCTTTTCAAGACATCATCTTTTCTTAATCGACTTTTCTGGCATTCAGGTTTTACAAACGGAAGTAAAAAGTGGTGATAGGTAGCTAGCATCTGTGGTAATATTCCATTTAAATCAGGGAAATGTCGAAATCTGTGAACGGAAACTGAAAACTGAGAGTAAACCAGAAATGCAACAATACCATTAATTCTAAATGTGCATATTGTACTCCGATGCCCATTAGCTTTTCTTCCTCTTTCAAAACCTGACGATATTCCTCAGCTTAACTTCAGAACAATCTACACTTTATGTTCTTAAGGATGAGGTTTTAAGGTCCATAACACCTAAGTGAGCTTTATTATTCCATGTAAAGTACTGAATTTTCCCACTCAAATCCTTATCGGATTTATAAAGCTTGGTAGTATTCACCTGGTAACAGAGGGGAGAATCAGAAAAGTGACATTCTTTGCAGCAATGCACAATACTTCTGTCTAAACCATGTATATGGTGGTGATAGCAATGTGATAAATTGTGAGGCCACGGTAGCTGGCAGCTTTCAGCAGCTCATGCTGAAGGGTAAGAAAGAGAGAAAAGCACATTAGAGAGGTGAAGCTGCAGGGGAAGGTAAGCAGGCACGCTACAATTACCCAAGGAGGGACTTAACCAGAAGAAAGAAATTAACACCCATAGTCTCGTGAAAATTGCTTACGATCTGTATTGACACAAATTGGCGTATTAGCTCAAGCTTCATTGGTGAGCCAGCATTAACTAGTAGAGGGTGTCTCTTAAAACATTTACTTCTAGTATCTGTTTTCACCTTTTTCTGCAGCTTCTAGAGGGACTACAAAACCTCATGCAGAAATCCCTTCACATGTTGTCACTCCCAGCTCTTGGGCCTTATACGGGAAAGGAGAAGCTTTAAATTGTCTGGTAACATTTTACGCAGCACCTGGATTTAGTGAATGATGTCTTAAGCACTCAGCTCTTTGTTTGTTGTGCTGTTCTTAGCGTGTTCTTAGTTGTGTCAAAATCAAACGCAAGGTAATAATGCTATATAGTGTTCCCTGATGGGTTTATTATGTGCAATTAGTACCAAAACGGTGTCTTCATAATAGCAGCTTGAAAACATATTTAAAGTGTGTAACAAATAGTGTGAAATCAGTATACAGAAATCGACCATACAGAAAAGAAATGAACAAGGGTAATATCAAAGAGTATTTTGAGGATGAGAGTAAACTTTATTTTCTGTGGTGTTTTAGAGTGAGTCTGTGAGAAAAGCGCAATTTTCTATTAAATATTAGTATTCTGATTCTACAGTCATGGGCAGCAGTGTAAGAACCTTGACAGATGGATGGGTAGATATATTATTGTATTATACTCAGTAGGATGCCTCCATAAGGGGTATTAAAAGAAAATAGAAGCAAGATATTTGCTAATATGTATTATATACATTAAAAAACAGAACCCTTGAATCAGCCATCCATGTTTCATTTAGAATACATTCTGTTGGATATTTTCTTTGACGTATTTACTTTTTATTTTAACAAGGCTGTTGTCCTACACTGCCATCCTTCAGAATTTCCCTTCTTCTCATACCCTCAATCTCTTATAAGCCCATCAAAATCTTCACAGCTTATAATAGCTCATTTACATATTCACAGATGATATCATAACACTGTCAGGGAAAAAAAAATAAAATTCACTGACTAAAATAAATTAACATGTACCCTAAAAAGCGATGCATACAGTATTTTAAGTTTCTATAGGTGTATGTGTATGTATGTGTATAAACATGTTAAAGGCACACGAGTGTTTATAAGCATTATATATATATGTTTGTGTATATATATATCTCTACACACACACACACATCTATTTGTATTTGACATTTGTTGTTCCACCTTCATCCTGGCCATTACCATTCCAGTAATGGATCCTGTTGTGCATTAAAATTCCCATTGTGGTCCATTACCACTTCCTTCATTGACAGCTCTATTGCTTCACGAGCTATTGTGCTATGTATGACATTGATTGGAGACACTGAATACACATTAGCAACATCACAACATGCATAATAAACAAGGTGTCTCTCCACATCATGTACCTTGAACGGGCACTATGCTGTGTAGCCCATTGCAAATTTCCACAGTGGGGCACCATGGGCATCTCTCCTCTTGCGTGTTTGTCCTCCAAGGTCCGGACCTGCTCAGAGATGGCACAGCCAAGGGTGGGATGGTTACTGCCTGTGTCCTGACCTTGCAGAGCCCTCAACCTTGGGGACCAGTATCTTGCGTGGTTATCAGCCAAATCTGGAGAAAATGAAAAGGCTTTGAATATTTTTCTTCTCCTCTCAGCTCACATGTTTTAGTAGAAAAGATGACATGAGGTCATCTCATACAAATAGCTCTCCATGGCATTCTCCTCTGCCCGTATTTCCTCCAAACCAGCAACAGCTCCTTTGGTGATGGTTCTCTCTGGGGCCTGATCAAAGGCCATTAGAATGAATGGGAAACTTTCTGTTGACATTAATGAACTTTGACTCAGACCTTAAAAGTCAGGAAGCAAGAGCATGACAGCTGTACTGATAGAAATAGATGGAAATCTTTGGAGTGCTGTGGTCCAAAATGCACTAATCTTTACCTAAGAGCGTGCAAGTAAGAGCAGCATGAGAAGTATTAATCCCCTTCCATTACAGTTCTCCAGTGGGCAGAGAAACAACAAGACTCCCAGCCAGCAGAAATATTATGTCAGCACTCTAATTCAGCAGTGTGTGGTTTTGAGAGGCCACTAACAGAAGCAAAAATATGAATTCTCAAAGTATTTTCTTAACACTGTAGCATCCAACAGGCATGCTTCTGAGAGAGCTCAGAGAAGGACCACATAAAATACAGGAGGAGTTCAAATGAGCAAAATAGAAGAAAAAAAAAAAAAGAAAAAGAAAAAGAATCGACCAGAGACAGGGATTCATACAGTGCAAAAAGGATAGTTAGCAGTGTTCCCAATTTCTAGTTGTTACGTGATAGTAGAACAGAGAGAATAAAGAAACTTCACTGTCCATACCAACTCTTAACCCCACTGCTTTAACACTCTCACAACTCAGCAAGTTCAAGTACCAGCAGGCTTTCCCAGTTGTGTGATAGTTTCATCTCGCTGTCTTTACCTGCATCAGGGATGATGCTGAATGCTTGAAATTCTTCTTCAGTGAAGATCCCAAGTCTCTTCCTGCCTTGTCTCCCGTGTTGCTGGTTCTAGCTGATTCCAGCTCTTAAGTCAACCCACCCAGGTCAACTGACTCAGTTGAGGACATTAAAAGCTTTGCAGTTCTTACTTCTACCTAATTAAACTAGTTTTCTATCTCCAAATTACAGAATTCTGCAGAAATTCTGCCCTCCTTTTGGTATTTGCAATACTCCAGCACTTCCCGTTTCAACTTTCCTGGATTCTGACCAAATGGGTCCTTGTCTTGTCTCACATTCCCAATTCAATTTAGTGTCCAGAGCGACTTGTACAACACTTTTCTCCGTCTTCTTCCAGGAATGTCATGGAATGAAGAATGAGTGATAAAGGAGAGTTTTGTGTGGATTTTTCATTTGTTTTGTTTTGGTTTGTTTGGTTGTTTTTTTTATTCCAGAAATTACTGAAACAGTTACCACCAATTAATGTCCTACCCTCATTTATGGCACTTCTCTTGTCATGTGTTAAAATATTTTTAAAAGATATTCAAGAAACTCTGTGTGGAATAAAACCTTCTCTCTTCCTTTATTTTTAGCCAACTCTTCATATATATATTGTACAGTGGATCACTGGCTTGTTGCAATCTGCTTCTCTTTTTCCCCTGTTAACTTCCAAAAGTTCTGTGCCTGGAATAAAAAAGACCTGGTACTAGATAGCTGAGTATGCATTTTTTATACTGGTTGAAAGATACATCTGATACGTATCTCGTGTGGAATAAGTGCTGTAAGATCGAAAGGCTTCATTTTATTTCCAGCTCATCTTTTTTTTTTTTTTTTTTTTTTTTTCTTTTTCCAGGGGGTTTTGCTTTTTTTAGATCTTTACTTTTCCCCATTGTTTTCCTGGGGGAGGGGAAAGCTCCTCTTCGTTTTCCTTTTGCG
>JAAGNO010005400.1:8070-28754 GCA_033439905.1 Ceryle rudis | reverse complement strand
TCCTGAATAAATAGGTGTATATTTATAAGCGCATTCTACCGAACCACTTCCTCCCGAGGAGGTTTGAAACGATTCCTGCCAAGGCAGCAGGGCCACCTCCCCTGCGGGGGACGGCGGAGGGGGGGGGGGGGGCTGTTAATGAAAAGCTTTTCTATAGGATGGAATACCTACATTACTTGCTTTTTTCCTGCTATGGAACATGTGGTCTGAGTTATCCCAAGCTACCACATCCCACTCTGAAGTCAGTGGTTTTGCTGGTATAACTCTGGTGGATATGTAAGGTAGAAGTATGCTGGAAGCTCATGTAATGAGTCCCTCAGGATTAGCTGTCCAACGCTCAAATGGTTTAGGTGCCCTTGGATAACCAAAATACTCCACTTAAAATTAGTCTTCACTTCATTACTCATTCAATTAAAATTACTAAAATTACAGTTAAAATTATATATCCAGTGTGGACTGCATAAGTAAAGTAAGCAAACAAGGGGGAGGATCTGTCTTCTTCAGAGAGTTTTGGGAGGTAAAGACATTTTTCAGAAAGAACTTGTCCATTTGCATAGAACATCTCTTTAGAAGAACCTTGAAACAAAGTTTTTACAAGTACAATTTCCAAAGGCACAATTTTGATGCAGTTTTGAATCAAAATGCATTTGAGTCAAAGGCTACTATCAGTCAAAAAAAGTTTGTCCATATTTGCAAAACCATAAATGGAAATAGTTTATTTTTTATTCTGTAAAAAAGGGGTTTTTTTTGTTTCTTATTTACCAAAGGCTTGCTCATACTGTACAGAATGGAGCTATGTTTATCACAAGACAAGAAACAAGGAAATAGGGATGCATGTTGAGGGCTCATGAACCTGATGTAAAAGAAACTGGGAGAAGCGTAGTCACTATCCAAACCACTTTCTTCAAAATGATGACACCTTTTCAGTGTGTCACTGTAACACAGTCAGAAATCTAAGCTTTTAGATTTCCAAAGCAAAACTCATTCACTCAGAGCCTGTTCTGAAGTGAATAAGCCTCGTGGTCATATATTACAAAAAGAAGAAAAAGACAGAAAAAAAAGAATCCAGAGGTGGTCAAAAAAAAAAAAAAAGATTGCACTCTTGAAATGTTTATGAAATGCCAAAGATTATTTTTCCTTTTAAAAATCAGAAAATTAACAGTGACCAAATCAATTCTACCTACCATTCAAGCAAGGTAGGGAGTTAAGGGGAAGAGAGCAGCAAGAGGTGCTTGTGCTGGTAAAATCTGTGCATACTTATAAAAATTAAAACCCACATTCGTCATGTCATGTGTGTATTTACTGATTGTAAAAGGTGTAGCACAGAAGTCTCCTGCTTTATTTATATTTGCTTTTAAATATAGGCACTTAATATAAACAGTACTTCTCCATACCATCCTTACACAGTCATTTTTATTGTCTTCTGGCATCATGTGTTCTGGGATATCTAACACCAAAAAGGTTATTATTATCCTATAATTTGTCACTTACAAATGTCGGCTACATTTCAGTGGCCAACAGCACAGGAATGATCTGTAGTTATGTGTTCCAGCTGGAATACTTTGGAAGTGCAAGGCATTTATGTGTTGTGGTTGCAATAGAATTATTCTTCAGATCACCCCACAAAATTAGGAAACTATGAGGTCATTTGCAATAAACAATTACCATATAATTGACTGGGAGAGGAGGGGGTGGAAGCTGTTGTTTCTTGCTTGTTGTGTATTCCTGAAATGAGAACAAGGTAAACATTGGTAGAATAGGTAAAGGAACATGACTTGCAACTAGCTCTGAAATACAAGAGATATGGAGAGAGTGCTCATTAAGAAGGAGGAATTAGATCAATGGGAATTGAAGTTTGAAAGGATTTGCAAGCTCATCATCACAGTCCACTGGTGTTGTCAATGTGTTGTTGCTGCCCTATTGATGAAGAAGCTGTCATACTAGATACATAACTTTCCAATAGCTGATTTTGGTCCAGGGACTCATAGAAATAATTTCATTTGTATCTCCATGTTCAGATTTGCTGCTTGGTGGTTTAGAAATATGAAAGGGACATTCATATCTTGACATGTTCTCTCCTGCATCATATCTGGCCCCAAGATGTGGAAATGTGCTGTGACATGATGAGTGAGGTTTGGCTTTATTTTATTGGCTTTTCCTGCTCTCAATCTTTCCTTGCATGTTGTGGGATTGCTGAAGCAATGAAAACAGACAATGAAAGAGGTATCTATTCCCATGGCATCTCAGAGGATCTGACCAGGGTACGTGATATGGGAAAGGTAAGAAGCAAAAAGAGTAAAGACATGGGGGGGAGGTTATGGGCTAGAATAACCCCACAATATGTCTCAGGAGGTGAGGAGCATTGCCTAATGTTGCCTTCCATGTCCCCTCCTATGTACTCATTTGAGTGATCTATTCACACATCTTTTGTTGCAGCTGTGGACAGCTGTGTCAGTACCATGGCAGCACAGTGGCTGCTGTTCTTGTGCTGCCAACTTCTGACAGAGGGAAAGCAGCGCTGGTGCCCATTCGGCAGAAGGCTGCACAAGACATCAGGCAATACATTATCCATGCCAGAATACCATAGAGGCACTATCAAAGGATAGATCTTCACATCTTTCCCTTTGAGCTCCATGGTATAGGTACTGCAAAAAAAAAAAAAGGTTATGCCAAGGCTGAATGGTCTTGAAAATCCTTTTGCTTCTGATCAAATCCAACCCAAACTGGTGTCATAGAAGATTCATACTGAACATCCCTGGCAATTGCACCATGGCTTTTTTTGACTGCTGTCTATCAGATTCTGCTACTGCAAAAATGACACAGGCTCTGCTTGTATTAAAATGGGCTGCTGTTTGCATCAAGCCACTGAATGTAACCACAAACATATTGAAAAAGTTTTGTATGTAAAATGCTTGGCTTTGAGGAGCAAGGCCAGAAGTCTTTATATAGTCTAAGATGGTTCTGGATTTGGCCAAGTTCAGAAACTTGCTTTCTGTCTGTGCAAATAAATCCCTGGAAGTCCAATCAAGACATTCCTAAAACAGAGCATCTTACATTTAAAAATGAATGCTCAATAAATAGTAAGTCATGATTTTACATAATACACCAGCTATAAGGGTTTGCAGCCTGTTCTTAAACTTCCAGGAACTGTGCTGCAGAATATAATGTTTCTGTAGAGATCTTTTGTAGTACCACAAAATAGGTCTACAAATGTAAAGCAGGGTGCCCTCCCTTCTATAATCCTTCTATCTCTCTGCTGTATATTACAGTCCTGCCTCATGCAACAAGTGCATGTCTTCCAATAATTATATTTTTTAAAGATGTCACTGTGCCTTCCAAAAAGATGGAGAGTAGGGATAAAAAAACAGGTTGAAATTTTCAGGCTTTGGAAGAGTAAAATATCAGCTCTACAATTGCTGCTTTTGTTTTCCTATAGTGATACTTGTATGCTTTTCCTCCTGCGTGTACAGCTGCACTGTATTTTATGTTCATATTCTACTTTGAGTTAGAAAAAATCTGAGATTTAGGAAGGAGTGGTTAATAGAAAATATTAATATAAAATCATTCACTCATATTTAAAATAAGTAGCAAGATACTATAACATGTTGAAATGAAAATCAATTTTTAAGGGTTTTTTTACATAAACAATTTTTCTCTTGGAAGCTCAGGGATATGGGAAGGTCTCATATGCAAAGTTAATTTCTTTTAAAAGTAAATAAAATTGGAAGGAAAATCACCCATGGAGCAGGATTATTGACATACAACAAATCTGTAATGAGCTGTTTCTTAAAGCTGCTAAAACCAGTAAGAGAATCTGTGAGGATATTCCTTCAAATGACTAAATTTCTTTAGTCAGATTATTTTAATGGATTTCTGTAGACTTCATGCATATTTTCCTGTGTTAAATTAAAATAAACTGTAAAAAACATTTTGCTGGGGAGAATTGTTTAAAAAAACCCTGTAATTTCCATTGAAATGGAACCATTTCTCAAAATAATTTTAAATTTATAGATATGGACACTTGCATTGGTAATCTAGTTCAAAGGATTAAGTGATTTGTGACTAAGACTACATTTTTGTTCTGACTTTTTTGTGTAGACACGGTTAACCAAAACAGTGAACTTTTTTAATCAGTGACCTAAAGCACCTTATAGATCAAGACTTTTTCTGCAAATTATAATAAAAAAAATATATATTCAAGCACTTCCAGAACAATGTCATAACAAATTAAGGATTTAGAATCCATCCAAAGAGTGTTAGCTTTTAATTTTTGAACACCAGAACTGCTGAATAAAAGAAGCTAATCTTGCAACATGTTTGTTGAGAAACTATTAATGTGTTTCCCTGTTTAAGAGCAGCTGGCACATCACAGAATACTTTATGAACATTCTGACTTTAATTAATCCCTTGGGGTTTTCTATTGATCTCAGGATAGTTACACAAGGATGAGATTTGTTTTCTTGTTAGAAACAATTTTGTTTATGAATATGTCTTTAATTTTGGTAGGAGCTGGGAGGATTCTTCACTCTTTCTCAGCAGAGCACTGTGAGTACAAAGTCATTTGTTCCTTGTTCAGCTGCTGCTTAATTAGACTTATTTCTAACCAGTCTCATTATGGAGCTCACCTGTTGTAGGGCTTGTGTTATAAGCCCAGCTTCCATCACAGGCTTGTATGTTTTTGTTTGCATCTACAGCATGCTTTCTACAGGTAGATGTGATGCTGAGGGACATGGATCAGTGGTGGGCTTGGCAGTGTTAGGTTAATGGTTGGACTCGATGATCTTAAAGGTCTTTTCCAACCTAAATGATTCTGTGATTTTTCTAGCTGGAAGTCAAACTTGTGTTTTTCAAGATTTGGGTTAACCCAAGGGAGAAGGGCATAGACTTATGCAGTTTGTTGTTGTTGTTGTTGTTGTTGTTGTTCAGGTGTGGGTTTTGAATTCACGTGAGCAGCTGACTCCATGCAAAACTGACTGGGAACAAACTAGCACAGATTAAGATCACAGAAAACCCTCCCATTGAAACCACCCATCTTTGCCTTGGCCAGGTAACAACCTAATCTTTGATCACATTCACAGCAAGTAGCTGGGATGTTACAACAAGACTTCTCAGTCACTTGAGGAACAAGTAGCAAGAGCTGTTGAACTTGTATAGTTACATAAATACCTAGCTCTATGTCAGGAAGCTTGTTAATCTAGCAATAAGGAAAGGTGGGGAGAGGAAGGCACGTGGGAGAAGAGCCACACACATGCCAGCATTATGCCTTTTCCTTCAGGGAAGAGTGAGTCAGAAATTTTTGCCTTCTACACATCCTTGCTTTGAAGTGGTTCATTTTGGCTTGATTTGCCTGAGCAGGAGACATTGTAAACCAGCATTTGTGCTGGTACTGTCAGCCCTCTGGTGGGTAATGAATCTGGTATAGACGGCCACCACAGCACTGCCCAAAATGTGTTCAAAACCATCAGTGATGAGGATTACACAATGTATTTCACAGCTATTTACATGCAGAAATCTCATCAGCTGGGTTAATCTTGCAGAAGCAAGTACAATTAGATGATATTTTATATGTATTATAAAGGCTGAGCCACAGGAATCTGTAGCAAGCTCTGCTCTCATAAACAGCAGCGTAAATCCAGAGCAACTCCTTCAACTCCAGTGGAGATTATATCTAAACTGAGGCAGGATTCATATTCTAGGTTGCTTCCCACTGCTTACACACAGCCTACTGCATTGCTTAAACTGAACCCTAGCTGCCTCATTTCTGGCACCTTAAACAAACAGTGACCAAATATGTACAGATATATGTGTATATATGTGTATGTAGTGTGAATTGAAAGCAATGCTGGGAATAGTATCCTAACACCAGGAATTTACTAGTATGGGTTTTACATTTCAACAAGAGTGTCTGTTCTTGTGCATGCACCTATGCAGCATTCATACAGATAGTAGATTTTAAAGATGCCTGAGTGAGCCCTGAAGAAAAGGATAAGAAAGGGAACTTTGGCAGAACAACAGAGAGGGAGATAATGGGGTGATTTCAGGGTTATTCTTCCAAACTTACAGCAGTGACAAGCAACACTCAGAATAACTACATTGGGGGGGGTTGAAAAAAAGCAAGTGCTATATAATGTATTTTGGAACTTTGACGTGACTTTTAACACAGTTTTCACATTTTCTAGTGTAGTTCTTTACTGAGAATATCCAGTGGCTTGGGTAGTCCAGTCACACAGCAAGAGACTACAGAGAACCTATTTTTATTTGAATTTCCTACAGAAATCTGGCTGGGCTCATGATTACAGAGCCTAGAAATTTGTCTCTCTTTCTCCTTGTCCTCCTTGATGACTTTTGGCCAGTTGCAGCCATATCAAAGAGAGATGCAGAATTCTTAAATATATTAAATTCCTATGGGTTTCCTGCTCTTGTGACTGGGTAGAGGAGAAAGACCTAAAATAGTGTTCTTTCTCTGAGCTCTGATCACCATTACTAGACATTAAAGGAAGCCACTCAGGAGAAGGAAAGTTTAAATATTCCAGCCATAGAAAAAACCCTCCATCAGAGCTTGTACCGTATGAGGTGCAGAATATCATTAATCACTGAGGCACAAGTAACCAGAGTTCATCGAGTCTTCTGCTCAGGGCCCTACTTCTTAAAACAATGAGAAATATGGTGCATCCACCATAAAACTTGATAAAGCATAGAAGGATAAAATCTGAAAGTGGCTTTAAGTCATTACTCTAGTTTTCTAATAAATCTCTAGTCATTTTCTAATTGGCAGTGATCCTTTAATAGCTGCTGTAAGAATCTATTTATGTCTAACAAATCATATGCATTTAATTTAGTATTCAATTAAATAAACTATAGTTCCTGTATCTCATCTTCAGATAAAAACAAAACAAAACACCTTTAGTTTTTCAAATGCCAACACATCTCTTGGAGAACTTTTATCCAAGTGTCACAAACGTAAAGTATGACACTGCAAAGTATACAAAGGCACAGATTCATCCATTGGATCCTCAGTGAAGGTGTCCTGTGCTCATACTTGGAAAAGAAACGTTTGATTAATTGCTGGGAAGTCAGACTTTCTAAACTATAAAACTATTGATACAAGCTTAATGTTTCCAGACAGTGTCGATTGGTTTTCATGAGTGAATCTGGTATAGACATATTATCATGTAGGAGCTCACCCCCTGTCCCCAGCCAGCTGGTGGGCTCCAGCGGCTGCTGGACCCCACAAAACATGGTGACCTTGCCTGCTCCCCACCTCTCCCCACCGACTGCTGAGCATCTTGAACTGCTGTGGTGCCAGAATGGGCAAAGCTCAAGCTCCCCAGCCATGCTGAGCACTGCCCTTTGAATAGGGAGCAGAAGCACAGTTTCTTTTGCCTGGGGATGGCTTGGCCACTGACTGCCGACTGCGGTATTACTCATTATCCCAGCCGCACGCATGGCTGGAGTTACAATGATTTCTACCAGCTTGAGGATAAAACCCTAAATGTATAATTTCCTGCCCTTAAGGCCTTGGCTTTCAAGGATATTTCATATGTGTGTCTCTCATTTAAATGAAAAAAAAAGAGGAATAAGTGCCTAAATCTTACTCAGGTACTGGTTTTACACTCATCACTTTCCAAACTATTCCTCTTAAGCTGGGAAATAAAACAAAAAAAACCAGGCTTTGTTCAATTGCACATATATAAGCCAACTAAAACTGGAACTGAAGAAGAGCAGTAAGGGAAGAAATGGGGTCTGGAAGGCAAAGGTCTAATTAGCTGTGGTTCATTAGAAGATCTGATAACAAATACAAAGCAGAACGGTTCTTTGATGATCTGCATTGACAGGGAAGACTCCTGTTGTTTCTTAACCAGGCAGGAGGGTAATAAACCTCTTGCTGTGCTGGTTCCTTAGGATTGGAATGCATTGTCACTAAGGAAAAGAAAAGCAGCTCTGCCACTTTTAATACATGAAGGTTTTTTTAATGATACAAGCTGGCCTGACTTGCAAAAGGGTTGAGTGGAAGTTGCTTCATAATTGTAATGATATTGCAAAGTAAATTCAAGGCAAAGTTATATGAAACCAGTCGAATGTGGTACTTTTGAGTTACTGTGGAGTTATACTTACAGACTATGTCTAATGAATATGGAAATTGTCTGATTTTGGAGATAAAAGGGTGTTAAAAATTGGTTCTTTGGAGCTCCTTCTCAGACTCATGTTTTAATACTTCTTTTTCACCTTGTGTCTGCCATGCCAGGCTTCTCCAAATGTGGAGGTTGTTTGAATTCTGAGTCCTTAGAAATGGTTTTAATTTTAGTAATAGAGTTTGTTTGGATTTTGTTTGGTTTCTGCTGTGCTGAAACACAGCTACATGAAACCACCAGTTTTTTAGTGGAAGAACCTAACAAAAACTACTAACATTTACAAAATTTACAACACTTAACATTTATAGCAAACAGATCAGAAACTTCCTACGCATTTAGGATCCTGCTCATGATTATCTTGACAGTGAGTTTTATGAGGTAAAGCAGGCCAAGAGCAAGCCCTGAAGAAGCTCTTGTCCTCAAACTGTAAGCTTTAAACAACAGTGAAAAATCTACTTGTCATCTAAGACCCCTCAGAGTTTTTCCCTTATTTTGTCCGATTCAGGACAGTAGTACTTAACTGTACAACTATGCAACTGTACTTAACTCTTTCTGAAGAAATAAAAAGCAAAGGGAGGAATTACTCCATCTATAGACTTTGACATCACACTCAAGTATGGGATCACTGGGTGCAGTAACCTGTTTTGATTAACCAGGAGGTTTCTAAAGACAGACATCCTGTTTTCTGCAGTGGGTGCCACCAGCCCTGGACCTGCCCCATTGACATCTGCACCATCTCCCATGCTGCCAGAAGGAGTAGCCAATGACAAACTATTTTTGTGCAAGCTCTACAGAGAGCTTCCAGGAGATGCAGTGCAAACACTACTCCAGTTTGACCCACTGTTTGCCCCAGAAGAAGGGGCAGAGAGCACCTTCAGCAGGACAGGACGGTATCTCTATGGTGAGAAAGAGGACAGATGGCAAACAGCTCATTGAAACAGCATGTAGAGAGGTCCTAGCTGCCCAACTACCTGTCCTTAGATATCCTAGGTGATTTCTAATGAAATGGCCACTTGTGGAAGAAAATAACCTTGATGTTGGAGTGCATGCAAACCAGGAGGGTTGAGGCGTCCTGTCTGAAAGCCAGTGGGAATGACGTTTCACCAGGAGGGTCAGATGGATTTGCACAAGGCAGGCAATCCCCCTGGAGCAGGCAGCATGACTGCAGCCCCGTGTTCCCCCATCAGGCACTCTGCCATCCCCACAGGGAGAGAAGCCTTCACCTTCCAAACCTTGATGCCAGAGAAGGGCACATTTGAAGCATTTGTTTAGAGAACAAAAGGTTCCTTATACCTTGACAACAGGGCTGTCTTCAAAACTCTCGTTCAAACAGAGCTGTGTTTATTGAATTCCTCTGTGCTGAGTATATACATGCCTGAGATTTTAATTCTTTCATAACTGAGAAACACTTGGTCTTATTTCTTTCTGAAACATCAGAGCAAGAATTATTAGATACTTGTGTGAATTTTGGACTGTTTAGATCAAGACTGGGCAAAAATCAAGTATGTGGGACTTCAGAGATTCCCCAGGCAGAGAGACTCAGGAGGAGGGCAACCTCTTCTCCCTAGTGGCCTGTTTTGTGACAAAGTGTGTCATAAAATCTCAGACACAGAATAAAAAAGCCCACATATTGCTTTTGATAACTACTCACCCTCAGGCTTTCCGAACAGATGGGAGCACTAAACACCAAAATTCTTCAGCTTACAAACTGGCAAAAGGCCCGGCAGCGCTGCTAACAGAAGGAGTTGTATGAGCTCTTCATTATTTACAAATTGAAATTCTTCTGGAAAGAATTACTGTAATATGTAGGACATGATCCCAGGGTTTGGCAAAATGTATTAGTAACATGAGCTATTGATCCTAGGAATTAAATTAGATGTTGGAAGGTTAAAGTGTGATGTTGTCTAATGTATCAGGAACTTCACCTCTAATGGGAAGTTGTTTACACCTGTTGTGAGTGCTTTAGTTAATACATGAATGTTGGTCTTTCCATGAGGGAATAGTCCAGCCGTTCCTCTCAAATGGTGCCTGTGGAAGGCAGGTGAACAGTTCTGGGCTAGAAGTGTGATTATAATATCACTGCCACAGGACTAAAATGTTACATCTACTTTAGCTCCTATTTTTTTGGCAAATGTAACCTTTTGATCCCAAATATGTCATTGTGGAAACTGCCTGCAAATAATTCAAAACTTATAAAGTTCTTTATTAAAAGAATATTTTAAGATGTGGGGGTTTTTGCTTCTAGGTACTATCAAAACAGTTTACTTTTAAGGATACGACTATACCATATCAAATTAGACCTGAAAAATTACTACTGCCTTTATTTACTGCCATAATCAAATAGAAGTTTGAAACACTGGAAATCAAATGATGGAAACAGGTGGCTCATCTATACGGAGTTGTTTTTTAATTTCAGAAAAATAAGGAGCTCTGGGTTCTGACAGCAGTGGGAGCTGAGAACTGCCGACTCTGGCAGTGGTGAGGCAGTGAGGAGATTTGCTGGAAGGGAGCAGGAAGCATTATACAGACATTTCCTGCTTCCCAAGGAGTTTCTGCCAACATGCTTCATCTTTAATTTGGGAAGGGAGGATGCCATCTGGCATACTGGCTTTAAAGGGAGTATGCCCGCAGTTTATATTGCAGGCGTCAGCCCCAACGAGTCAGGGCCGAGGGAGACACCCAGGCACAAATTCAACGAGCAGTAGTTCCCTGTTTGTCAGATAACATCCCTCCCCATGGGGTACCCATCAATCAGAAGGGGTTGCGCCTCTCTCTGAAATACCTTCCTCATTAAACTTTCACTGGCACTCCTATTGTTTCCTTTTAATGTTTTGGTGTTGACATGTTGTTTTGTTGAAAAATTCCTGTTCGACTCTGCTCAGTATCCCTTCCTTCAGTAAGCTGTCAGCGCTCTTTGATTTGCCAGGCTTATGGCAGTCACATAACAAGGAAATTTGCAATATGAATCAGCAATATATAAGTGTCTCCCAGAGGATGCAAGTGATGGAAATCCCAGTTATTGGTTATTATTGGGCCAGTGAGAATTTAGGACTGGGAAAGAGATCATTTTACTAGTCTCGGTGTAGTGGAGAGAGACCCTTCTTTGTTCCCCCCTAATTGCAATGGCAGTTACATTCAGGCCCATTTTGGGATCATCCACATGGAGTAAGGCAGACTGCTAGAAGCATTCAGATTATCCTGCAGGCTCAAGCTTTGGTTGGTTTCAGGTCAGAACAAGATCACCAGAAGGTGGTCATATTATGATTATTCCTGCAATGCATTTCAAGAATATCCAAAGCAGCTACTGCAAGAAGCAGTAGCACTGATTTTTTTTTTGCGAGAGCTGTGCAAGCTTCAGCAGAAGCCTGTTGTTGTTGTTGTGCCCTGTTTAGAAAGCTAATAGCAGGAAGAAAGCTCAGGCACTGTATCTTTGGATTGCAGCGAAGGAAGAGTATTTGTTCAGCTGTGCACATGAAGGTGGGCAGGCTTTCCCCCTGCTAAGGAGTTTAGTAGATCTCTTACAGTTTTATTCTCCAGTCTTTGCAATGGAAGACTATGTTGTGCTTTTTTTTTTCTCAGGAAATCTTGGATTCCTGCTCCTGACAGCTTGCCTGTGTGGGGCACCAATAAACAGAAACTGAGTCAGGCCTCCTTCCATGCATTTGCACTTTTGCTTCTGTCATATCTTTTAAAAAAAGCGCAGCTGGAGTTTGACCAGTGCTCTAACTAGAAAAACTCCAAAGGACAAAAGCAGTTCTTTTTTAGTACAGGTATCTATGGTTTTTCTACAGCTATCTGTATGAAGGCTCTGCAGCAACTGGGTTGTGCTAATCTCTCCTCTCCCATCCTTCTGCTGAATTCTTCATTAGTTTAATTCTTTAAATAAATATTGTTCTTTCCCATCGTTGTGAATGGAATTGTCAGTCATCTGCCAAGTGGCTTAGCAACTTGAGCCCACATCCCAAGATCTACAAAAGCTAAAGGTACTGGGCCAGTCTGCTCTTACACCTGCTGCAAGCAGGCAGGTGAAAAACGATGCAGAGATCTTTATTAAGGGAAAGGGAACACGGTTATCAGTCTGGGAAAACACAACACCAGTTGCATCTGCAAATAGAGTTGAGTGTCTGTTCCTCTTTGACACTAACATCTGGTGCTCTCCCATCTCCTATCCTAGCTGCCACTGAAAACAGTCCCTTGCACCAAAGTACTCACAAGGGGTAAGCAAGAGGATGCAGAGCCCTGAAGCAGCTGTGACAGATTTAAATGGTGATGCTTGCCCCAGTGTACAAGGTTTTGGGGGCCATCTGTTCTCTCAGGACACAAGTTCATGGACAGCAATAATGACTTCACATGACATTAGCTAAACTTTGAGTAAACAGCTCATGCAAACAAACCCCCATTGCAGCACCTCTCTAGGGAAAAAAAAGTTTTAAGATGGTGGTTGGACTTGCTGGAGCAACATGAATTTGTTTAGAAGAGGATTTGGGTGTTTTGGAAGGTGTTTTCCTGCTGTTCGGGAGCAGATAACAAACTGTTTCATGTTCTCCAGAAGGATGTAATAACCATGGACTGCTTCGATCCCATAGCAAAGACAAAGCTGCAGCTGAGCTGCCACAGAGTAGGGCAAGAATATGTATATGCCTACGTACATGGGCGCATTCACACACACATCAGGTAGGAGACTGCCAGAACTTCCTGTGAATGATTTCAGTGCAATGTTTTGATTTCTACAGTGAGACACATTCCAGCCATTTAATGAGAATCTGGGGATTTTTATAGAGCTCACATTTAGGGAATTGAGCAGTCTATTTTCCTGTGGGAACATCAGTTCTGTACCTTGCACGGAAATGACATGAAGTCACCCTTAATTTCTTTTATTTGCTTTTTTAAATCCAGGACCTTGCAGAATACAGGGAATTGAAACAAGGAGATATATAACTAACAGAAAAATGTGAAATTCTTTTCAAAGGCTTGACATTGAAATGCATGCCTGAAACTCACTGTTGCATGAGCTAATATCAGGCAAGTGAAAATAACCGTCTATGAATAGAGGCAAATTTCTGTTTAAAATATGAAATCCCCTCTGCAATCGAGAACAGCTCTGTAAGATTATTTGTTAGGCTCCCCCCTATGCTGCACTATCATGAATTGATTTCAGGCAGAGGATCAGGGAAATTATATCTGACTTGGCCAGATGTCAGCAGCATTCAAGAATTTATGATTTCCAGGAAAAATTTATCATTTCCAGGATGAGGACGTGGTCTCTATCACCTGCAGAACAATGAATTGTAGGTCAGTGGGTCCTAATTGTTTTGTGTGGAAAGTTCACTAGAGGAAATGGATAGCATTACATGCCTGCCTTTCCCTTCACCCCCAAAATGCTGCTTCTTTTCTGCCTGCCACTTGTCCTTAGTGCTGCTGCTACCACCACTCCCCTCTTCTTCTCTGGCCATCTAATACAGGATTTCCACCATGTCCTCCTCTCCTTTTGTCATTGCCCCTCAGAGAAGACCCAGGCAAGTGTTCTGTCAATGGTTTTCAGCTGGCATCTGCCCGGCTGGTTTTGGAGACTCAACAGCATCACATTTTCTCCCTCTACCTGAAGATGCTGCAAAATGCTGATGGGCTTTTCAGTAAATAGTTGTATCTCTTGAGATGTATGCTTTTCCTGTGTTACAAAATATGCATTTTTCTAACCACTGAGGACTGCAAATAAATGTTCTCAGGTCTGAATGTATCATTAGCCTACCATGATGACCATTTACATCTGGCAGTTCCTGACAGAACTAAAATCAATTAAAAAGGATAATGTGAGGAAGCAGTTTGAAAAAATCTTTATTTGATTAAAACAAATATCTGAACCAGAACAACTTTTCTAATGATGATAGAGAAGATGTTTGAAGTATGGAATAGGATTAATTGATGATCTTGTTTAACTAATACATTTTTATGAGTTTGTATAACAGCAGAGATGAACAGCTTATTTTCAGTAGCTTCATATCAAAACATATCATAAGAGTCACTTTTTTAAACCCTCTATAACCATATGATGCTTATAAAATACTTCTTTAAGTTCTCTTTTAAATGCTCATATCATTAATTCTGCTCACCTTTCACTTGTGCACTTAGTAAGAAGCCATTCTTTTCTGAAGAAACATCTTGATTGCAGCTGAACTGAAGACCATTGGTGACTGCAAGAAAAGTTTGATTGTATGAACCTTTGGACAACAGGCAGCCCCACAAAACCTAGTGTCACAGACTGAGTTAGAACAAGGTATGCTGTTAAAATTACAATCTCATATTTGCTAGAGAAACTGGCTTTGTCAATTGAATTTGTAGCGGCACCCAGTGGCTAAAATATAGACTGCAAATTTTACTAGCCCAAAGATTTCCCAACTCCGATGTAGTCATGAACACCAGGTAAAAAGCTTCCAGCTAGGCTCAGGGAGATCCTAGCGAGGGGAAACTGTTTCCATCTTCTCTCCTGAGTACTTAAAGAGTACTGAAGTATCTATGCTTGGAATATGCCCTTTTTCACTGAAACATCTAAATATACATATTTTCCTAACATTATTATCCTGCACCAGCTGCAGTTGCCATGGGAGAGTTATATAATGATTTGTGGGAGGGGGTGTGATCTATGTAATTGCAAATAGGAAGCAAAATATCTGCAGATAGTGACTGGCTATACGTAGTCTATGCTATAGCACTCTATAATATTCCCTGCCTTTGACATACATTTCTATTGACACATGTATGTGCATGTTATATATAATTTCATATATGTGTTACATAAAATTATATATGTGTGTGTACACATATTTTGTAGGAAGATAAATAAGTGGGCCCAGAATATCAATGCGAAGAGTCCACTATCTGCTAGTCCATGTTGCTCACGATTTAAAAGTTTGCAGTATCATCACTTCATGAATTGGTGTTCCTGAAGGAAACAGCGGGGCTGAAATACTGGTCTCCTGAATGAATTCATCCCGTGTAGGCATGAGGGCAGCTGATGTCATGTTCCACTGCAATCTTCATCCTCCTGGTCCAGGTAACAGGGGCAGCAGAGCTGCAATGGCATGAGTTTTGATCTGTGCTAGCTGGAGGTGTGATAAACGTTCCTTAAGTGTGTTCAGGAAAGCTTCTGCTGCTCCATCTTCCCTGCTCCTGACAAAACTCTCATGGACTTCCCTGAGACATGGATTTTTTACTGCATGGCCTTGGGCTTTTGGACTGAGCCTTGAGACCCTTAGGGCTGAACCATGGAGTGGACCTAGGGTGCTTGTCCATAGAGGGGCACCTACCCTGACAACAGCAGCTAGCAACATCTTGATGTAATAAATCAAAGATTAATATTCAGCCAAAGCTCTTAGTGCACCACATAAAAGTAAACCAGAGTTTTTGAGGCAGTGTAGCATCAGCACTAGTGTGAAAACCACCAACACACCCTTCACGTGAGATTATAAACATAGGTGTTGTGAAGTACAAGCAGTTACAAATATGTGGCCATTCATGGTAGTTCAGAAAGATAATCTGGTGTGTGGAAAACTGGGAGGGAGCAGTAGAGCATGCCATGAGCTGTTTAAAACTGGGAAAAGCTGCCTGATGCCTAGAGGTGGTGAGTGTGAGCACTGCTTGAGGGCTCACTGCAGCCAAGGCATGCCTGCTAGCTTATGGTGGTCACTACAGATCACCACTGCCCTCACAAAGCCAGCTGTGAAGCTTGAGGGAAAGCTGCCAAGCATACTCACCATAAAGAGCTTTAAAACCACGCACCAGCAGGTGCCGCATTTTTCTGTCCCTTATACACCAAGATAAATGCCTGGTGGTTTAGCTTCCAAACTGTTTTCCATTCTAATTTTTTCTCCTAGTTGCAAGTCTCCCTCCTAACATGCCAGACTTTAAGCAGCAGAGAGAAACACACCTACTGCTTGACTAGTTACAGATGCGATCCTCTGGTGAGTTGTTCTTCTTCACTGGCCAAGAGAATATCCTGCCAGTGTTCGTACACTGACTTCTAAGTGGAGGTGTTGGAGTTAGGGAGAATTAAACAGCTGGAGACATCCCCATCTTTAGCCCCCAACCCTCTTCCTGGGTTTCCTCTACCTGTAACAGAAGGTAATACACCTTGGCAACCCATCTTCATGGGTACTTTCACAGGCTGGACCATGAGCTTGATGCAGTGGGGCTTTCTGCATTTTCACTCTCCAGCAGCTGGGCAGACACCTCAGACAACAGGATGGGACAAGGAAACCTTTAGTGATAGTTTCCTAAATAGGCAGAGAAGACCTGGTTCAGTTTATCCATTCAGGCTCTGCCTGTGTGGTTAACAAAGCACAGAAATAGCTTGTCTTGGGAGGGAGATGACTCTTCACCACTGATGACTCTTACAAATAGGAGAGACAATCTCTTGAGAGCTATTTGCTTGTAGCTCTTCCTCCATTATGAGAGAAAGGATGGCCTAGATGTCCTCTTAAGGTACTGCTCAGCCCTATTTTCTATGATTTCTAGTTGTGGCTGAAATTTTCAGTCTCTAGAGATCTTTGACTGACACAAAAGGACTTTCTACACTGATTACAATCCTAACAATGACAAAAAATAACAAAAAAACCTCCAGTACCCCAAGAACAGTGATACTTCTTTGTAGTAAATGTAAAATCTTACTCTGTATTAACTCCATTAAATGCACAAAAATATTTGCTGACTAGTTGTGGTCAATTTAAAAAGTACTGGTTAATACCTGACGTAAAGCTTGTGTTGCATTTTAAATTGTACTTAAAAGAGGATACACATCCCTTTTTTCATGCCTCAGTAATTGCTGTCTTTCAGATCTGAGATAATTCTTCTACCTTTAATAAATATATATTATTGAGGTATTTCTCATCACGCTTCCCAGGCAATACTTTGAAAATGTTCTGCCTGCAAAATCTTGACTTTATTTTGCCTTACTCAAGCTTAGTGGCCACTGCAGCTGTCACACTATGAGGGACCTCCCCTTTTCTCACAGTGGTAATATAGAGGTCACCATTCCCAAGTGAACTTGTGAGAGCTTTTTCCTAATCCCTGTAATACGCAGGATGTTTGAACAGGATGAGAGTGAGAACCCTTTTCCTCACTCCTTCCAGCAACCAAAAAACAGTCTGAAGGGAGAGAAGGAATAATAAACACAGGGGACTGATAGAGAATGAGAGATAGAAGCAAATGCCATCCTGTTATGCAAACTATTACTGGCCTGAGTTTGGAATGAAGATACAAGACATGAATGCATAACACATCTTCCCCAGTAAATGGTGTTATCCCTATACACACACACGCCTCTCCCTCTTCCATTTATTCATTATTCATGTCTGCTCAGGCCCAATTATTTTCAGAAAAACAGAGTCAGAAGATCAATTGCAAATTTGGTGAGATGCTGTGGAACTACCCAGGCAAGCAAGACCAACTCTGCCTGTCATTCCTGAGCAAAGTTCTTAAACATTCTTAAATATTGCCCAGTGATTGACCCTTTGAGACTTTGCTTTCCTGACATTTCCTAATGTTGAATCTGAACTTTATTCACTGTAGTTTTCCTGTCATGCAATCAACCACAGACAAGGGGAACAAACGTCTTCCTTTCCTGTTGCATAGTTGAAGATCATCACAGCCCTTCTCTGTTTACCCTTTTCTCTTTTCCTCTGGAGAAAAATAAATTCAAAACAGTTCTAATTAATCCAGTCTTTCCTTCAAAGGCCCACTCTGGTTTATGCTGCTTTTGACTGGTTCTCCTCCTTCTTCAAGGGCAATGCCCAAAAATGGAGGCAATACTTCAGCTGCAGCCTTGTCACTGCTGAGCAGAGCAGAAGGATTGCTTCATTCTCTTGCAGACAATATTTCTGCTTATACAGAAGTTTCAGCACCAAGTGATTTTTCACAAAAGCACAATGCTGTTGACTCATATACCAGCTTGTGATAGAATACCTGATGGATCCTTTTCCATTTTTATGGTGTGGGTTACCTCGTTTCTCCCATTCTTGTGCCTGAGACACTGGATGTTTCAGTTACATGTGGAACCTTCTACTTTAAAGAAAATTGCATCATCTTTCTAGCATGGTTTTTACAGCCAAACAAATTATGTGGGTTTTTCTTTTCCTTTATTGAATTTCATTCTATTTTCCCCCCAAGGCTACTTCTCCGATTTGTAAATATTGAGTTATAGTCCCCTCCTCCAAAATGTTTGAAGTCACTCCCATCTTGGTGGCTGCCAACACTCATTACAAACAGTAACTCCAGGAGACTTCTGAACACAGCTGTTACATGTTGAATTTTTGCCGATCTGTACCACCTATGGGTCAGGTTTGCAAAGTATTTTCCTCAGTCTGGATTAAGAGACTCTAAGTACCTTGAAAAGGGAGAAACTTTATTTACAGCTACTCTTCCAAAGGAAGAGACATCTGAGCTGGCAACTATGTTAATCAAGAGCAGCCCTGCAAAGACTGTATTTCTTGCAGCACCTTCCTGTGTAAAAAGCAAGCTTCTTGTTTTGCTCTTTGGGACACTATCTGACCTCCATATTATGTTACAGATCTAATTCTTAAACTGCCTTTTTGAATCCAGGCCTAACTGTATATGTGTCTATTAATTCTTTAATTTTCTAAGATTCAAAGGCTTTTCGTACATACTGAATGTTCACAGAAATACTTAACAGAGGTGTTCATGCAGAAAACTAGTTTTCACTAGGGTAAATTTTGGATCAGGACAAGCTCAGCTTCTGGGTCATTATCATGTACTTTATAATATCACAGAGTGGCATTTTTTTCAATGTATAGTTTTGGCTTATAGTCATGTTATCTGGAGGATTATTTGGATGGGAGGTCTCACAATAGATTATTTGGTGAACTCATGAATGTAGAGAATATGAGATAAAATTGTAAGTATATAGAGAATATGGAGATAAAGAGGACACTATCCTGTTTCAAGCACTGATTCTGCAGACAAACACATTATCATTGGGGTTTTTTTCTTATAATTCAGACCAAATACTCTGTTCTGTTTCAGATCCTCCTTTGAGATAAACTGTTATTGCTTTGTTGACCACAGTGAACTTGTGACATTTTATATCAGCTGAGGACCTGCCTCTGTTATACTTCAACTAGAATATTAAAAGCAATGTACTGTTCACAAAAAAAAAAAAAGCAACCTCATCTTGTGTCCTTTCATGTAGACTAAGTCATGGAAGGTTTTAAAGCATTGTATGCTTCAGTAATTTAGGTTCTATTTCAGTTTCAGGCTGTGCAGTAAATAGTTCATTTCATGTAAGTAGTGTCATTATAATACCAAGAGGGTTATTTGGATAGAATATCTTCTAGCAGATTATTTGGTGAATATTTGGAGCACATGGGGAACATAAGGAATCCTGAATGTATTTGTAGTTTATGAGAAAAGTCATACGTATTTGTTACAAGAGAGAAAAGAAGCAAGGTATTTCTGTAGATAATAAATAAACTCGATGGCATTTGTCACAGGGAATCTGGCCAATCTCATATACACTGAGGTTTCTTCCACTGACCTTCATTCAGGTATAGAATCCACTATCCCTGTCTTCCTCTGACAGTCCAAAATCCTCTGGCTTCACAGTCACAATATGGATATCATTTGAGAAAGAGGGCAAACAAGGCATGCAGCACAGTGTTGCTGCTGTTGTGGTTTAAATTGGCAGGCAGCTAAATGCCACATAGCCATTCACTCACTCCCCAAAGTGGGGTGGGGGAGAGAACTGGAAAAAAGGTAAAACCCTTGGGTTGAGATAAACACAGTTTAATAGGACAGAAAAGGAAGGGAAAATAATAACACTCACAATAAGAGAATATAGAAAACAAGTGATGCACAATGCAATTGCTCACCACCCACTGACTGATGCCCAGCCAGACCTTGAGCAGCGAGCAGCCACCCACCCTGACAATTCCCCCCAGTTGTAATGTTCAACATGATGACATATGGTATGGAATATCCTTTTGCCCGGTCTAGGTCAGCTGTCCTGGCTGTGACCCCCCCAGCTTCTCGTGCACCCCCAGCCTTCTTGCTGGCAGGGTGGTATGAAAAGCTGAGAAGTCCTTGACTGAGTGTAAACACTGCTCAGCAACAGCTAGAACATCAGTCTGTTATCAACATTTTTCTCATCCTAAATCCAAAACACAACACTGTACCAGCTGCTAGGAAGAAAATTAACTCTATCCCAGCCAAAACCAGGACAGTTGCCCAGATCTGGCAATGAACAACACCCCAGACTGAAAGGAGAGGAATAGAGGTGGAATCTGTGGGAACATGGTCATATGCCAGGGTATAAACAACTCACACAAAAGAGGGAATTTGCAAGGAGCGTGCAGCATTTTTAGAAACATGAAGACAAACATGCCTGAAACTTGGGGTGATTAAGAAGAGAAAAAATAAGAGGAGAACTAGAAATAGAGAAAGAGCAAGCAGGAGAGTGGGAGAAGGCAAGGGGAGAGGAGAGGAGAGGAGAGGAGAGGAGAGGAGAGGAGAGGAGAGGAGAGGAGAGGAGAGGAGAGGAGAGGA
>JAAGNO010005398.1:0-19347 GCA_033439905.1 Ceryle rudis | reverse complement strand
GAGGGGTCGCGCCGCGCACCCCCTGCGGAGGACCCGCGCCTGGGCTTGCCGCGCCCGCAGGGAGGGGTCTCCCCGGCCCGAGGGAGGTCACGGAGCAGCGGCGGGGACGCGGCCGAGGCGTCGCGCTCCGCTCCCGCGGTACCGGCGGGAAGGGCCCGGGCGGGGCTCGGGGGCGGCGGGAACGGGCACCGCGCGTCCGTACGCGGCGGCGAGGGGCTGGGGCTGGGCTGCTGCTGCCGGCTGTGATAGCCGGGGCTTTACTGCCCCACGGAAAGCAGCATTTAAAGGGCTTTTCTTAAAACTGATTTAAAGATATATATATTTTGTCATCCGCTTTGGCATAACAGCCAGTTCTCATGCTAAGGCATCCTAAGAGAGTTGGTAAGTTAATTAGCGCTTAATAAAAATGCCTTTAGATATTGTGCTTGAGTCGCTTCAGCACATGTACCCACCACACTCCCTAGGAAACGAGATTATTTCACTACGAAAGAAAAAAGAAAAACAAACAAAAAACCACCACCACCTAAGAAATCCCGTGAGTTTCATTTTCCCGGCTCCGCCGAACGCAGATTTATAGTGCTGACAAACAACAAACAGATCGGAGCAAAACTTCCTCTGAGACGGAAATGGATGCGCAGGCAGCAGCCGCCGCCGCCCGCTGGAGATGCAGTTAAGCATCATTTTCAACAATCACGAGTAAATTGCATTTTGATGGTAGCAGGCGGACAAGGGTATTACTGAAATTGTACCATTTAAGTATGACACAGGCTATCGGAGACAAAAAGCATATGTTGCAGATTAATGCAGTTGGGTTTGCTGGAGTTGCTGCCAGTGCAGTGTCCAAGGGAGAACTGAGTGGTAAAAGTGATAGAAATAAAGTTCAGAGGAAGCAGATCTTCAAAAGGAAGGTGGTGAAGAGATGTAGCCCCACCTGAGGGCGAGGGGGGGTTAGGGAGGGATGGTGACCCTCAGGTAGGTGCCAGTAATTCACAAGAGAAATTAATTTTGTTTACTCGAAGGGAACAAAAAGCTTTAAATCAACCCCTCAAAGGGAGTTGATGAAGTAGTGTTTCACATCAATAAACATTCGCTGACCAGAGCTTGGTAATGTTTCTGCACTTCCATCTGAATTGCCTGATCCAGAAATAGCCCTTTCTGATTTCCCCCTTGGCTTTTCGGGGTGAAATGAGAAGGATTTCGCTCTTTGTTGTTGTTGGTAATCGCGGCTGGTAATTTTATATGCCACTTTCACACACCAACTACCAAGGTGACAGAACAAACTTCAGTGGTTCATGGGAAGCTGTGACGTGAAAATGAGAGTTAAACTCGGAGTTTAATGTCAGAGAGACTTTGAGGTTATCTGAGCTGACATCCTGTATTTCACACCCTGCAAGAAAAATCAGTAGAAGCTCTTTTGACCCCAGTCACCTGGGCCAGGATAAAACAGATATTCCAAAGAGAGAGTCTGAAAAGATACTAAGAACTAGAGAAGCTGCTGCTTTCCTTGCTTATGGTCTTGCTTTCGTTGTTCCCCATTGACCTCCTCACAGGCACACCAACCCCCTCCCAGCCCCACACCATGGTTGCTCTGCTTTCCATCACTGCCTAAACCTGAGGAGACCAGTCCTGCGCCAGCCCAGAGCTCTGCCATCTCCTCCTCTCCTCACCCCGGCTGGGCCCACCACCAAAAAAACACTGCCTGGCTCCATAACAAGGCCAAGGCTCACCTCGCTCCTGCGAGTGCATACCTTTGTCTTCATCCTGAAGAAGGAGAGATCTTCTTCCTGTAGCTTAGGAGGGCCTTCCTTGCATGAAGAACTGGAGTTCTCTTTTTCACCTCTTATCTCCTGTGGCTGGTGTGACAGCTGCTTGTTACTTGTGAATCAGGGTAACCTTTTCTTTGCTGAACTGTGTCAGCTTCCTACTGTCTGTGAACAAGGGTCAGAGGGCTCCAGGAAAGGTGACCAAAACAACACATCATTTATTCAGGCCATTCCTGTCTTCATGAGGAGACCCTTGGGAAACAAGCATATGTAGGAAGCCACAGGACGGGTGACTTGTCCTCATACAACTTCAGCTCATCATGTCCACTGTGGAGTAATTGGGCGGCTTTATCAGGGAACCAGTTACAGCAGCTGTAGAGAAATAGAGTCAACGAACAGTAGCGTTCAGGAGTTAGCTTTACAGACCTTACCAAAGAAAGCTTTCACTGTCAAACTGTTATAAATCAAACAGTACTTTGCATCTTCTTCCCCACAGAATCTCTTTGGGCACTGGCCTGTTTCTGTGGCTACTCACACCTGATCTCACTACCCCCAGTCGCCTAAAGCCAGGCCCCAGCTCTGCCCACCCTGCTGACCCTCCTGTCACATGCTGCAGTCGCTACCTGAGTTCAGCATAAACTCGGGGTGCCCGTTAACTCCTGCTCAACACCTTCCCTTGCTTTGGCTGCCCCACCTTTGGCAAAACTTCCTGTCCTGGCTCTGGTGCCTGCAGCTGCTCTGGAGCATAGCAGAGAAGAGCAGAAGAGAGCACACCAGAGCAGAACACAGCACAGCAGAGCAGGCAGCAGCCTTCGGGCAGCCACTGAGAAATCGCCGTCTCTGGCAGTAGCTTCTTGCAGTGTACGTTTGCTGCGGGGATTGCAGCAGCAGCTGCAGAGAACTGCACAGGACTGGTAGTTGTCACTTTTTCTTCAAGCAGCTGAAAGACATTTTTGGTGCACATCGCAGTTGGGAAGCTGGGACTGTGACTGTGAAGATTTACTGTGGTTTTATGGTGGAGAAACAAAAGCACACTAAGACCTGAAACATACCAGCTTGCACTCTGCCTCTTTGGGCGAGAGGCAGGAAGAAAAATCCTTGATTTTTTTCACATACGAGCCAGGAACTCCTGTGTTTCTGTCCCCTGTGTAAGGCAGTGACCACTTGGGATGCTGTTGTGCAGCTGCCTGAGGAGATACAACCACCCTATTTGATACAACTGCAGTGTCTCTGCTCCAGCTTATGAAACTAAACCTATACGCATCGGCAATTTTTGGCCAATCCCATGGATGTGAAACTAGTCCTAGCTGACAAGTAAGAGTCTTCACATCTTTTGGACTGGCACGTGATTTCAACACACCTTTAGTGTGAATAGCAAAAAGAAAAGGAAGGATAAAAGTGATCTGCTGTTCAGAATTCACAGCAGCACTAGGACTTAAAAGCAACATTAGACTCAAGAGAAGTTCAAAAGAATTAGAATGCATATCCACCCAACAGGTGAGAAGTAGCTGGTTTTATGTTTAAAACAGTGAAAAGACAAGCCCAAAGAATGTCTGTCTCTCACTGAGAAACTTACTCTCCACGTAGTACAAAATGTTTTGTAAGACCAACACAAAATGAAGTACCTCTGCTCCTGGCGTGGCAGAAAACCTGGGCGCACAGAGCACAGAGATGGGCTAAGAAAAGCCGTCCTGGTTTTATCGGGTCCCGTTGGGAGCCAAGTGTTCTTTGCCTTTGGTGAACACGCTGGGGCCGACTGCAGATGCGGAGAGGAAAGGTGAGATGTTCAAAACGGAGAAGAGCTCCAAGAGCTGCAGCTGTGTCAGACCTGTGTTAGAGACAGCAGCTTGTGGCACGCGCCATCGGTAGCTTGCACAGTGACACGCGTGTCGCACGCTTCAGCTGACAGCTACTCTTGTGGTCCAGCAAAGCAGCCTCGGGTCTTGTGCAATGGAGGAAACAGATCTGGTTGCTTTGTGCTAACGTGCTTTTAGGAATGAGTGAAATAAAACTTTGGTCATTTAAGGAGACAAAATTGCAGGCAAAGACTCAAGGTATGAAGTTCAGCAGTCACGGGGCTAAGCTAGAGGTAACAAGTTTCTTTGAAGAAATCATTAAAAAATTAAAAAGAAAAATGCAACTCCACCAAAAAAAGCCCTGAACAGCAGCACACAAACTAACAGTAATCAGTAGTAAGAATTTATTTTGAACAATTGTCTGCGATGAGTGGAATGAAAAAAGCAAAGAACAGCTACTTGGGGTGATGAAAAAATAAGCTAAAACCAGCAGGGACTTAAACTGTCCAAGGTCTTAAGTCTGTGGGTGAGGACTCTGATCCTTTGAGGAGTGGGTGACAGGAGGAGGGAGGCTTGCAGTAGTAGTAAATGTCATTCCCATACTTTGTATCGCTAAGCCAGTACATGCTACAGTGACAGAACCCTATTGCTTATTTCCAGACTTGCATCTCCACTTCTTCCTTTATTTTTCCAGTCTCATCTGTTTTGAAATCTTTAATCCAGGCTACTCTCGCCTCCCACATGAACTTCACACTTCTTTTCCTGAAAACATCCATTAATCTTCCCTGTCACTTCCTGCTCTACTGTCGTACATCGCTTCTCCCCTTTCTGACTGCAGTGCTGGTAATAGTGCCAGTCACTCTGGTCACAGTTCTGCCTGTGTTCTGCCAACCTTTCTTCATCATCACCCAGTCCTCTTCTCCTGCAAACGTCCTTCCCCCGGGACTGACTGGAGAAACCCTAACAAGTCTCAGCAGCAATTTGATATGTCCATAATCTGTTGCTGTGCAGGTCATTTTGTCCCTGAATTAGGCTGTGACCTCCTTCTAGTCATCGCTGTAAGCACACTTATTAAGTTGGCAGGGTTTTTCCATCTCTTTTCTTAGCCCTGTGTTACTTACTCTTTCTTGTTACATGCAGTTTGTAAGGCTACACCCTGAGAAGGAGGGAGGGAAGCATGGTTAGGCTGGCGGGAGCCTTTATCTGCGCTGTGGGTAACGAACGTGAGCACTAAAACCAGCTGCAGGTCTCTCCCTCGTGCAGCTGTCACTCCTGAACAACACTGAGTTAGAGCAACTGCCGAAGAGCAGCATTTTAAGCTGTGACTGGCACTTGGGCAGCCTGAAGTCCGAGCAGCAAGTCACGCATTCAGACAGCAGTATCTGGTGTGCTGGAGGGGCTGCGGAGCAGGAGCGGGGTGCGGGAGGGGCTGGGAGCTCGCTCCGGTCAGGATGCCAGCCTGGGCTGGTGGGGATCCCATCAGGTCCCTCCTGGTCCACTGCTCTCTGTTGTGGTCCTTCCAGCTCGGCTGGCAGAGCTACCAGCAGAGCTACCACAGCTACCCCGCAGAGACAGCACTGAGTTACTGGCCATGGGGAAACAGCCTCAATGTGAAGGACCAGGAGCCCAAGCACTAATGGCCAAGTGGTTTTGAGCATTCACCCAGAAGTGGAAAAGGCAGGTTTAGTTGCCTCTCAGAAGAAAAAAAAATGAATTAAACTTCTCCATCACATCTCTCCATCCATCTGGCTGGATGAGATGCAGCAGCAGCTCCCTGTCTCTCCCTGAACTTTGTGCTGGGCAGGGGCAGGAGGGGACAGGCTCCCAGCACGGGTAGGGACATCGTGCTCCCAAACACTTCAGATACGTCACCAAGCTCAGTGCCAGGAACCTGGGGGAGTTGTTTGCCAATTTCATAAGCACCTTTTTGCTTATCAATGGATTAGACAGTGCCCAGGCTGCATGTGCAGTAACTACACCTCCCGTTCTGCCTGCTGTGCTGAAAACGGGGAAAAAATATACTGGATATTTCTGGTTTTCTTTTAATAACAACTATAAATTTAGCGTGTGCAGATTAATACCACAATTGTTAGGATTTCTTTGGTGCCCAGTATGAATATTAAACCTTCTTTTTTAGACTTGTCAACCTTGGATTATTTTCATTAATCTCTTCAGTTTCCCTCATTAATTTTCTTCAAGACTTGCCTGGCTATTGCTAAGTAGCTGGCTGCTGCCAATGCCCATGACACATAATAGGTAGTCAGTGTTTTTTTACCAAAGCTGTGTTTTCTCTTGGTCGTGGCATCACAATTTATTATATATCTAATTATTCTTGACTGCTACATAAGAAAGTTTCCTTTCTAAGTCTTGATTAAATTTAATTTGTAGCTGAAAGAAAGGACTTTTAAAAAAATTCTGACACGGAACCTGATGCTGCAGTGCACATTTCCCAGCTCGTGAAACTCAAAACTGGTCAGCAAGTCTCGTTTAACCCTAAGTGGTCACTTGAAGACTGGGACCTACCCTCTACGCTCTGTTCTGAGCTGGTTCCATGCAATAACCAAGTATTGCGGGAGTTCTTTGTTTTCCGGAACGGTTTTGATTTATTTTACGAATTGTGAAAAACTGGAATTCATTGAACTAAAACGTGTTTGAGTTATGGTTAAAACTTTTTGAACGGAAAAATGCACAGAATGTAGGATGCCCTGATGGTTTAACTTTAGTGACTGACTTTCCCACGAATGCACCAGACACCTGTGCCATAGGGTAACGTATACAACTGGGTACTCGAGGCAACTATGCAACGGGTTAGAGTGATAGGTTTTTTTCTTGACATGCAGTGGCTCTTCGGAATAGGAAAGGGAGAAAGAAAAAGTGACTCCTAGATTTCAGAATTGTGTTTACATTAGGTCCGGATCCTTTCCGCCCGCCCAAGATTCATTTATAACCGTCTATGCTGTTTCGATTTGAAAAGGGAAGAGAACAAATCGGCGGGGTAAGAGTTCAACAACGCGCTGACAGATTATTTCTCTTCTGTGTTGTCAAGGCAATGTCATCTTCGCAGTGAAAAATGTGTATTGCCACTGTAGACATCCAATAAAAATGAACAGCTCATTTACTTTTAAAAGGAAAAGATTTGCATGCTGTGATATTGAAATGAAAAACACATCATCCTCATAGAAGTTCTGGAAAAAGACCCTCCTCTCAACTATAAAAAGAAAACAACCGTTCCTCGCGTGTGTAAAAATACAGAAGTAATAGCGTGGCTATTAAGGAGCTTAGCTAAATGGCCACATCGTACCTGCCAATAAATTCAATCCTAAGCATAATATACCCTATAAATGGAGTGAAATCCAGTGGTGACATTATTCACGTTCTTAAAAGTAAGTAGCATATATGAACTGTACCAGTGGTTTGCAGTGGTACTGCCATCAGAAGCAAAGGTTTATTGCATAGAGGTAAAATTAATTTGCAGGTAAGCACATACTTGCAGGTGTTTTTCTCATTCAGAAGGCATGCCTTTCAACACATCCCATATTAGAAAAATAATTGAGTTACTACTAAACAAATAGAGAAGGGCCATAAACAAATAATCCAACTACAAATACGAATCCAGTAATCAAAATCAACAAAAAAACATAAGAAAAAAGATGATGCCCTAGGACTAGGTTTAGTTTGTCATGGATTGCTTTGGGATACACAAAACTAGAGCTCTCTGTTATACGGCATCTTTCTCCTGCTGCCATTGTTAGAGGGAACCCCTGCCAATAATAGTCTTTTGCAAAAGCTGGATTTACCTGCATGTCTCCTTTTTTGATGCATTATGAAATACAAAAATGTAACGCTGCCTTATTACTTCTTTTTTTCTTAAAAAAGAAGCTTGGCTGTCGATTTAGACAGCCTTTTTGCTCATCACGTACCATCCAGCTACACAGGCAGCTTCACCGAAGTTATGGTAGGATCATTCCTAGACTGTGGCGCAAGTGAAGTGGTCCGTGTCAGAGCTGACATCTAATGGAAACACTTTTGTCGGCCAGGACCAAGCATGGCAAAGAGCAAGTGGCACCAAAGAGCAATTTAATCCCTCTCAGATCCTCTGTGACCAAATCTCCTCTTGATTTCTGAGTGGAGAACTGAATATCCATGTCTACACATAGTCTGTTTACACCTAATGTTTGCGTTAGGTGTAAACGCAGGAATGCTGACCTAGCGAGTAGTCAGTCATCACATCGCGGGTAACAAATGGTAAGGTTATTGGAGAGCTTAACCTGGGCTCAGTCAGTGGGTCCTGCTGGACCCTGCTGGACCCTGCTGGGCATCCTCGCTAGAGCAAGTCAAGCATCTCAAGCCCAGTCATCACAACAGTTTCACGGTTGCCCTGAAGTTCCTTGCCAAGCAGTGGCTGAAGAAGCTCTGCAGTTGATCTACATCATGCTGCCAAGGAAAAACATTACCTTAATTAAATTAATAACGCATTGATCTGAATCACCTTCAGACTCCCTGAGATGATATCCAGTGTGCCTTATATATAGTTAGAATGGCAGTAGATTTTAGGAGGTAGAAAGGAGACAGGTTCATCTTGCCAAAAAAAAACCCTCTCAGTTGTAATTTCTGGGACTGAAATCTCAACGCTTCCCTTACGCTGGTATAAGCTAAAATGGAGAAGGTTGCCTTTATACCTACAACTCAACCCATCAATCACACACAGTCCACGGAAAAAAAAAGGTTTCACAAATTCAAGCAAGCGAAACCAAATACAATGTTTGTATTATCCTGGTGGAGTTAGACAAAAGCATGTTTTATCCTATGAAAAGTGACTTCATTTTGTTCGCAAATCTCTTGACAGTGTTGTCATGCTTTTTAAAAAAGCCAAAACATACTATCAAACAAGTGGGGTCTGAGGCTTTGTTTCCTCTAAGTTATCACAGCTTGCTATTTATTGACATCTTAACTTGGCATCAAAATGCAGAAGATTTGTGTTCCTTTGGGTTATCTGTAGCAAATCAGAATTGTTCAGGAATATTTCAGGCATGTAAATCACGTTAAAATAAGATTTGTTGTGAATAAGCAATGACAGAATGTATTCTTTGGCATTAAAAGAACTTCATAATGTTCCTTAGTGTTTCAACTAGATCGTTTATAACTGCAGGTGGTCATAGGAACAATACTGGATTAAAGAGAATAGGAAATTTCTGTGGATATTTGAGATGAAGGCATTTATTTTTAGACCATTGTTTCACTTTTCTGGTATCATTAGTTAAGGTAAAAACATATTGGTTTCTGAACACTTACTATAATCCTAAATGACATTTTGGATGACTTAGCAGGAATCTAAATGTGTTTGGCTTTTTTTTTTTTTTTTCCCAAATAAAAAGGGCTGAAAACCAGAATGGAGTTGAAGAAATAATACATTTACTAGATAGGCACTTTTTGAAAGTACTTCAGACACAGTTGAAGTGAAATATTTACCGTAATCAAATTGAGTACTAACAATCCCACAGGCTAGTATAGTCCCGTGGTGGCAGGAGGGATCATTCTGCCGTAGCACAGCGTGTTATAAAAGCCTTGGTATAGCACCAGTTCAGCCAGTTTTGTGCCACATGGCTTCCTGGTCATAGGATCTTCATACCCTTTTCTTTCTCCCTCTACTTGGGTTGACTTGTACCTCGGAAATGTGCCTCAGAAAGGAAAAGAAAAAAGCTTGTCATACTTTACTGATTAGTTCTGTGGCTTACTGGTGGCTGGGGAGTCTTTGGGCATTTGGAATAAGTATTTTATTATAACTGCCTTTAGTAATCAGAAATGTTAACTTCTGTGATATGGAAAACTGCTTCTTCAACTACACTATGCTGAAGTACATTCTAAGATCTCATAATTTCTAATAAAGACATAGTTCAGCCTGATACTGTGGCCTCTCAGATGGTCATATACATCCTTCTGTTCCAAGACCTCAAGACGTTCAGACTCTGTGTTTAAAAATTGGGTTTTCCAGTATCACCAGTCCCTTTCCACTAGCAGCTTTGTCCTCGACCTTTTTTTTAAGTACCTGAAAGCAATTGTGTGACAGTAGGAGATTCCCAAGGTTCTCCCTAAAATATCGGGAGACGAGTCAGCCCTTTGTTAGTCTCCAATTTCCAGACCCAGCTTCATTATTTCTGAGGAGACCTGGTCCCACGAATTTCAGAGAGGCTGAGGAACACTAGAAACACGCCATTCAAACCATGAAAGCCATGCTCACCTTCCTGTCACGCACATTATCCCCACTGCCTACCACGTTCCAATCGTGCTCCTACAGTCTGCTTGATCTGTAATCAATCTAACAAGGAAAACACTGGAACACGGAGCAAGTTTTGATTAGCTATGTGCATGTTCTTTTCAAATAAAATCATGGCATAGGCATTTGCTTTTAATTTGTGAACATCTTTGTCACATTTCTCTCCCTTTCAGAAATATTTTATATCTGTCTTGAATTAATGAAGAGCTTTTATAGGGTAGATTTGAGATCTTTAAAAGGTAACCTTTAAGAAAAGTTGCCGGATAGGGAAATACTTGATTGCGCGTACTGCGCTTTGAGGCTGTTTTGTCAATTGCTCTAATGTTCAGAAGCAGAAACGCACTGCAGGGGTTGATGTCAAAAGCCGGCTGAGAAGCTTGGCTGTGAAGTTTGGCTGTATAATATAAACAAGGTGCCAGAAAACACCGAACAAACCAGTTAAGCCAAGATTAGCATCCTCCACTTGAAATCACTGGTTTCTTCCCATGGCTCTCCCGAAATGCCCACCCAAGTGTTTGCGCACAGCGAGAGGGTGAGGGCAGCAGTCAGGGAACACAAGTGGTTTGTGAGACACAAGAAATGTTTAATCTGTTTTAACTGTAAAATTTAATTGTAAAAATTACCCAGCACTTTATGGCCTGACGGCCTGATCTGCAACGCCTTTGACTTCATCTTGAAGACTGCGGAGAATTTCCATTTCTAGTTGAAATCTGTGGCAGCTGCTTGCACATAGGTATTTAAATTGGACCAGATTTCACCAGATTCCAGCTGTGTCGCAGTGTTTCTTCCATCCTCTTTAGAAGAAGATCAGCTAACATCACACACATGGAATATCACACTGTGCTGCACTAACAACATAATCTATATTAAGAATAAGCATTGCCATCAAAAGTGCAGTAATAATACAAGTTGCTTCCTCAATACACAGTCATGAACATTCTTGTTTGAGAGGAAAACCAAGTGTTTCCTCTCTGTCCTCCTTTCTGCAGCTCAAGGACAAGTGCTGTTGTACAATACACCTACATATGCTAAGGGAATATGTTGTGGGGTTTTTGTGGAGCATCTTTTAAAGAACATTTCTGGGTTTATATTGCTTCTTGGTTACTTACAAGGCATAAACAGCAGCAAACCTATTGCTTTGCTGTAGAGGAAATGCAACTGCCTTATTCTGGCTTTTCTGTAATACCTGTGCCTAGGTATAGCGGATTCAGTTTGTATCTTTCTAAAATCATCTTCTGGTCTCTCTAAAATCCTCTTCCGAGCAGCACTGCCTGCCTAGGTCACTTACGTCCAGGCTGCCTAGTTCGAAGAACCCTTCCATTAAGAAGATTTCTTCTCTGCAGTCAGACCCTCAGCACCTAGCTGGCACTGCAGCAGAGTACAGACTCCTTGCTTTTAGGGTCGAAGAGCAGCCTTGGCTCTCTTTCCGTCCATCTCCGTAAGGCGCAGTCCTTTCGCCCTCCCTGGAATCACCTGTCTGTTCCTTGCTCTTTCCCAGGTTCAGTCATTCTTCCTCAGCAGGCCTTGTCTGGTCCCCAGCTGTTGATCCAGGGCTTCTTTTTATACCTTCTAAAAATCCCCCAAGTCAGGAACTCTTCAAAAATGATTGTTCCCAATACTGGATCCCTCGTACCCCTCGAGGCATTTTCTTTCACTGCCTTACGCACCCTACCAGGAGGAGATAGGTGGGGAAAAAGGCAGGAAGCGAAAGGCCAGTTTATTTTGTGTTGGCTCTCAATAAACTACACAAACATAGTTAACCATCAAAAAAACCCCAACCCGATCATCTGTCATTCAGCTCCTTATTGCCAGCTCTTGGATTGGATTGTCAGTTCTCGTCTTGGGTGTACCCTGCCAGAACTACCGAATGCAGAGAGGTTTGTCAGCCTTGTACATAAAACTCTGTTATTTTTCCTTTAAGAATTCAATCAATAAATAAAGGAAGGGAGGGCTGTTTCTAAGGAGATCATATAAAATTCAGTTACTTTGGTTTACACTTATTCTTCAGTAAAATTTGTCTGTTCTTTGATAGTACCTTGAAAACATGATTTGAAAGAAGGCTGCTCATTGCTAATGCTTGAAGAGGCTTCTGGGTTTTGTTTGCTTTTTTAATTTGGAGCGGAACAAAGGGCATTCAGGGCTATGAGAACATGGAAGGAAAAGGATTTTTATTGTGTGCTGTATAGTAGCGTGGCTTGTCTTGTTTCTGCTCCCGTTTTTCATTAGCGTGTAGCTAAAGACCTGGCCTTTTTGCAGGTTTATCACTGTTAAAAATGAAATGTAAATCAAGAGGGCCCAACAGAGATTATGAAATGATCAATCTGATTATAAAGCACTTCTCTTCTAGTGTGCTGACCTGTCAAACTGGCAGCCCAGTCCTGTCCCCGTTAGGTGGCATAGCCGCTCAGGGCTGGTAACGACAGGGGGTATTTATTCAGTATTTTCAGTTCCCAGGGAAGTCAAAAGCAGCCAAGGGAGACTGAGACAAGTCTGTGAATGCCTTACAAGATGAGACCCTGATACTGCCAGTGATTACATTCTGCGCATGGGTTCCAAATCCAGAATAAAATCAGAAAGACATTTGTTTGAGGTATTTATAGAGAGTCTTGTTTGACTAACCATCTGTGCTCTGATTGAAGTATACACATGGTCCAGACCGATTAAAAACCAATTCTATGGTTTAAAATAGTAACTTTTGACACTATTACCTCTAAAGACTTTTACTGCTAGGGACTCTGTTGATCTGTTTACAAGGAAAGGTAAATTTTAAAACAGTAAAATCTTCAAGGTAGCATGAGGAAAGAGCATGACTAGTCTGTCCACTTCAAAAAGGCTTTGAAGTCAAGGGATGCTGTTTGAACGCTGCATGCCTTTCAAACCTGCCGCTCGCTCAGGGTCTGGATTAAGCGAGCTGTCTTCCTCCATTTCTGAGCAGCTCTCGGGTTTATTTACGAGTATAGAGGTAAGAATATGCCAGTGCACTTTGCTGTGAGTTCACTTGTTGCATATTCCTATTTCAAAATCAGATTAATTCCTTCGAACGTTGTTTGTGGCGTTCAGCACAAAATATTAGCACAACATGAGAAACGTGTCTGGCTATAGCTTGGAGTTAATTTCACCAAGGAGCCTCACTGTGTTCGTTCCGTTCGCTTCCTTCGTCAAGATTATCTTTTTCATGGATAGGTATGTTCAAAATGCAGGGATTAGGAGTCATGATGAAAAGATGAAAAGCACCAGGCTATAATAGGGTTGTTTCAAATATAAATATATATATATATATAATGGTCAGTTACTATTTCTTGAAATTGCTCCTTAGGAATGACTATTGAACAGCAAGTTTTTGGAAGCTGGTTATACTCGTTCGAGATGGTAAAAAAATTAAAGTTTCTGATATTGTTTCATGAGATTAATTTTCTGTAGTGATAACCTGGGGAATTCTTTAAATTGCCTCTTCTTAGTTGATGTAGCACCATCTGCCACATCTGCAAAGAAGATAATTATTTTTAGGAGCAGCTGTGTTTTTTTGATCAAGCCTTGAGTCATCAAGGTCAGTATTTCTGAATTATTAAATGCAGGAAAATAGAAGCAGTTGGCTTGCATTTTGGTCAGTAATAAAGGATGTGCTGTTATTACAGTTAGTGCCATAAACCTCGTAGCTGTTTCCTACAGTCTTCTAATTTCCAAGAAATTTGTTCGCGTTCTTAGTGGGAACATTTAGCTTTGTAGGAAGAAAGCATCAGTCATCCTTCGTGAATCAGTAAGACAGCACCTGGTGGCAAATAAGTGACTGTGGAGACTCCTCTGTTAGTGGAAATATCACAGTGTAATGTCACAGGGTACCTCTTAACACTGGGCCGTAGGGCCAGCTTCCCAGCTTCAACTTCAAAAGCTGAACTGTGAGTTGTGACCTCTCACACCAAGGGAAAAATCCCCAAACAAGCCCTCCTTTAGCAGAGATTCCTTGTTATCCCTGCGGCCTTCCGTAGTAGCTCTCAGTCAGATGAGCACGGCTAAGTGAGATGAGCGTTCTCCATCGCATTATAAAGGTGAGAATTAGGACCCGAAACCTTCATCAGCTTGCTTCGTCTTGTAGCAGAAAGGCTCCGATCTGTGCCAGGTGCCTTGAAAGGCTCGTGCTTTGTGTAAACTCTTAGTGCGGAGTAGCGAGCATCGTACGTGAATGGACAGCTGTCATTGGATGATGAGCTGGCTACATCTCTGCAGCAATTTCTTTCATCTTCCTCTTGTTGAGGAACTAATGAGAGCAGGCAGCTTCTCAAGAGCAGAGTCATTTTTCCCTGGGGAGTTAATGAGAAGTAGGTTTATCTTACTGGCTTTGCCACAGAGTGAAGGTGGCAAAGCTGAATGGCCCGAGGAGGGCCTCTTAAGACATCACATATGTGTTGAAAAATAGGGCTTAGAAAGGGTGGCCACAGGATAAAAGAAGAGGAAACTTTGACCTGAGAGATGAGATAATTGGAACAGAGATGCTGAAAAAGCCAGGACTGTGTTCCATGTTGAAAGAAAGCCCTGCGAATCTGAAGGTGTCTAGAGAGAATCTCATACACTGCACCTTCTTGAGTCATGGGACACTCAGGCTCATGACACTGGGTGCCCACTCTGAAGAAGCTCAGCTAGGTGCTCATTTTTCCATCCGTTAGTATGTACTGCTATGTAGCTACTTTGTGCCGTACCTAGAGGTGTTCGGGAAGCCAACCATCGGTGGTGGCCAGGGTGTGGGGGTATGAGTTTCTCCATTCTTCTTTTAGAATCTGTGCACCCATAAATTCACCAAGGAAGAGGCTGTAGAGTCTTAAACTGTTCCCAAGTGTAACTGTCATCATTTTGCATTTCATTGTTAAAATTACTCCACTTTTCAGTGACTGTGGCACCCTGGCTTCGTGAGGCAGTGTGCAGGCAGTGGGAGGCTGGAGTCGGTGTCTCTGGCGCAGCGCTCGAGCTGAGCTGCAGTGCTAATAGTCCAGATCAGGACTGTATTTCCCAGCTGTGCTTTAACACGCTCTTGCTTGTAAGCTTGCCACAGTTTGATTATTACACAGAGGGAGATCTTCCAACACTGGCCTGAACTGTTCCAGAAGAAAACCGTGAGGGGTGGTACCAGCTGTGAGCACAAATAACTTATCCGGGGGAGCTTGTTTGTGTGAATTTGTATTTCACATCTGCACAGTCCCAAGGCAGATAGAGTTCTGTTGTTTACAGCTGACTCACTGGAGTGCGTGCACAACTCACCTTTGCGCCAAGCCTGCAATGTTTCAAGCTATTCCGTCTGGGTTACAGAATTCAATCACTCCTCTTGTGGTTTTTCCACTTTAATCACTGCCCCTTTTACTTCTATCCAGGCAGGTAACAATGCAGCCAACATTTTCTTTTGTCTACCAAGCTGAATTCATGCGGCAAGCACTTTGTTTGCCGCTCCACGCTGCCTGCTCATGAAAACAAGCTAGGACCGCTTCCTACAGCGTCGGCTGCGGCAGGCTGAGGTGGTTAGAGGCACCTAGGTGCTGTCCTCTGGTCTTCAAGAGACAGTGGTCTGCTATTTTATCCAAGGTATGTAGGTGAGGAGGGCTGTCCAAAAAGGGACAATTAAAGTGATAAATAGACAAGTCATGTCAGCAAGGAAAGTATGAGCAGCCTCTTGTAATCTGAGTTAAGTTGCATCTCTTTACTGAGCTGTATTTTGGTATCATCTGAGTTATCTGTGTAGCCGAGTCACTGGAAGGGTTTTTGAGGGTTGGTTTCTCGTTTTGTTCTCCAGCAACTTTGAACCTCCACTGATGCATGAAGTCCCAGAGCACCACGGCAGCAGCACAGAGAGTTCGGCAACCTGTCTGGGGAGCTCTGTCACAGCATGTAAGAAGGTAACTTCTAACTTTATGTTCTATTCAGAGGCAGATATATCCTAGGTTATAGCTTTGCTATTTAGCTTTTGTCTTTTGAATGCAAAATTCAACTGATACCTAAAAAACAAAGGACTGATAGAGGAAGATAAATGCTGGGTGCTGTTCTGGTGTCTTCCAGTTTCATCTGCCTGTTATACACTTGTCTGGTACGAAAATATATTCTACGCATATGGAAGAGAAACTCCACCTGAACATTTCTAACTTTTCCTCATTGTCTGACAATACTGAAATAAAAGCAATCGTAGGAATAAAAATTCCTCCTCCCCGGGGCCAGGTTATGGCCATGCAGTCCGAGGGCAGGGGCACTGCCAACGCCCTGCTGAGGAGAACAGCCCATCTTTCATCCCTCACTTTGCAATAACCCTCAGAGCTCTGCTGTATCCCACAGGCGCAATCCTGGAGCTGATGAGAAAGCATTTGTTCTAACACAGAGATGTTATAAAACTTCACAGTTCATCCCATTTTCCCATATTTTTTTTTCTTTTTTTCCTTTCCTTCCACGAGTAGTAATAACGCTTTCCTTTGGGTTTGTTGGTTTCTTCCAGAATAACAACAATAGATATTTACATACATAAGTAGAGAAAGATAAAACACGTAGAAGATAAAAGATTTATTTTCCTCATCCTGGAAGCCACACTGTGGGCGGGGGTGGTGAGAACCGTCTGTCTACAGAAATGTTGTAAAGTCATTGCTATAAAAAAGAACAATGTCAGTCTGGGGCTGGGTGTCTCCAGCTCGTCCCGACTCAGCAAAAAGGCAAAGTGTCACTATTTCATTTGAAATAGTGGCTTTGTTTGCAAAAGAATACCTGTTTTTTTAAAAAAATGCTGCTGGCTGTCACTGGAATCCTCATACAGGCAGAAAATCCATTGTGTGGGAGAACGTGTTAAATTTTTCTGTAACCTGGGAGCTGCCTGTTCTACGTAAGCCTGAAGGACAGTGGCACAGCACCGAGAAGTGCCACCAGTCAGAGGCTTTACAGGTGCTCCCGGCGTGGTCACCTTGGGAAGCAGCACCCTGGTTTAAGGGCTGGCTGGCTTTTTCCACGTGCCTCAGAGCTGCTTCACCACTCCCATCCCCTGCACCTGAACTTGCCACTGTACGCGGGGCGACGGTGGGATTGTCAGCGCACTGAAGGAAGTGATTCCCTTCTGCTAATGCTCCTGACACACAGCAGGGCATTCTGGGCTTCTTTACAGCATTGTCACAGAACGTGCTACCATTCTTTAATTTTTTGTTTGGAAAAACATAATTACCCCAAATCAGCCACTGCCTTCTCCTTTAGCCACTGTCAGTTCCAGGGATTTTTAAGTTGGAGGTGTGACTGGCGGTGGAGCGAAACACTGGGGGTCCCTGCTGCAAAGTTTAGCAGTTGACTTGCAGGTTAGAGTCGCTGCGTTTGGCGTGAGTGGCTCCTGCCAGGAACCATACAAGACGTGGCCTGGTACTACACAGACCAGTCTGAGAAAGTGCAGGAGATGTGCCCCCTGATAGCGCATTCTGTATGTCCCACTTTCAGAGCTTTTTTGATGAGTGGTAATTAGCCAAAGCAATTAAGATGATCAGCCATGAAGACGCAGATGTTTCATTTGTGGAGCAGAGCCTTTTTAATGTTGTCTCGGCTATAGATATTTACTGTATTTTAATGTCTTGTGATCTAAATCAGGGAGCAGGAAGCTGTTACACTAAACTCGTATGCAATATTTTCCTCTGGGAATGAGTGACTTTTCCAATCCACGCTCTGCTAGGGGCTGATTTAGTTCATTGATTCACAACACACTGAGTAATGCTGACGGCTGAGTCTTTAGATGAGAGTGGAAAACTATTTTTTTTAGAACCATGAATTACTGCTGATTTCACATTTAGTGCACGATGCAAATTCGTCCTGAATTACTTTCCAAGCGTGATGATCCCACTCTGAAGCAGATAGGCAGCAGTACAGCTGGTAGCGTACGTATGGCCAGGGAATCAAGTTCTGCGTTCAGTGGTACCCTCTGCAAATCAGAAGCAACTTTGCCACATTCAGCAAAATTGCTAACGATGTATGTCAGGGGGATTGGCCCAGAACTTGTCTCAATTGGAAGAATGAACAGAAATACGAGATAGGAGGAGGAAATTTTGGCAAGCAATACTGTTTGCCTTAAAAGCGCAGGCTGTAAGAGAAGGGTGCTGCCTGACAGCTGAAGTAGTACAGGTTTAGGGTCCTTGCCTTGCGGTGCAGACCAGCTCGTCATATTTTGACACTGTGCTTAGAGGCAAAAATGGCAATCAGTACGTACTGGTAGAGTTACATCTCTGAGCAGTACCTGTTCTCACACTTCACTTGATTAATTAATTAGCTCTGTTAATTTAGGCCAGCTCCCTCAAGCTTATACACGTTTGATCGTCGCAGTCATACATTACGTTACTGTGAGGAGTTCAGTATATTCCTTTAAAAGCATGGATGGCCCAGCAAGTTTTGAGATATATGCAGAAGCCCGCTTCACACTGGCACCTGCACCTCTTTAATGGGGACGTTGCCTCACAACCACGAGACGCTCCGAGAAGTGTTACATGCTCTCTAACTGCGCTCTTGTCTTTGAACCTGATAATACTGCTGTCTGTTACCAAAGAAACAGGCCCCAGAGTTCACATGGCTTCACTAGAGGGGTTTTGGCATCACGGGTACATGTGTGACCCTGCTGCGATCAGCACTGAGGGGTGGCCCAAATTGTCCTTCCCCCAAAGCAGCACTGATGGGACTGTTCTGAGCGGTAACGTGTCCATAATGCTCCTCATGCGTTGCACGAGGTAGAGTTTAAGCTCATCCAAAGTTTACCCCTCAACTCCTGCCACCGCTTACTCAAATGCCCCCTTCTGCCTCCTGGACACTGTTCAGATATGTGTGAAACCAGACCAGATGTAAGGAGGCCTCTGCCACGTGTGCCTCCTCCCTTTCCCACAGCCCCATCCTTCACAAGTAATTCCAGGTGACTTTGGGCCAACCTGTATTCCTTAGATTGCTGACCTCTGCCAGCTTTTGCTGCATGGACTCAGGTATATCTGCTTTTGGTTTTCTCACCTGTCTTCTTCAAATCCAAGTTGCTGCAAATTATTTTCTCCAACTCCCAGGAGTAAAATTGTTATGCCTATTGCACCCTTCGTGACATTCCTGGCTGCATTCCTAAGTGTGTGTGCGGATCTGCTTACACACACAAGAGAGAGCAGGATCTGCCCAGGGAAAACATCATCCTGCTAAGGTTGTTCACCTGCTTGGGGTCATGTAAATAGCACAGGCTGCCCAGAATTTCTACGTAACAATTCCTACCCTTGACTAAAACATATATCATAAAAAGCTGGATACAAAAATTAGATGTACTGTAAAGCCATCCTGGAGTGACCCAAGCTTGGCAGCTATGACCTGACCTGACAAAAACATTTGTTCCAGAGAATTATTTCTTCTCTTGTTGCTTTGCCAGCATTTGCTTCCTGATAAAAATATCCTCTGAAAGAAAAGACAGCTGGAGAGCTGTAACCAGTGGAGTCCCCCAGGGATCAGTGCTGGGACCAGTCCTGTTCAACATCTTTATCAATGACATTGATGACAGGACAGA